>NDXZ01115601.1:0-20174 GCA_003055125.1 Paykullia maculata | reverse complement strand
TCGGTATAGCCGAATATAACGCTCTTACTAGTTTTAATTTAAATTTATGTACTTTTAATATTGTTAAAAGTGTTAAACTAATATTGGACTCCTTGGTTCTACATTAAATTTTAAATTAAGTATGTGTGACACGCACAATTTTAAGTCCACACCCTTGTTTCCCTTTAATAGTTATAAAACATTCGTTTTATTTTTTCTTAAAAAAGCTTAAAAGTACGTTTTTTTTTATTGAAAAAAAAACTAAACATTAAAATTGAGGTGTTTTTATAGTTGCAAAACAAAGTGTTAATAATAGTTCAAATTACGATTCATTAGCATATTTTTGATTTATATTAAAAAAATAAATAAGTAACTAAAAAATAAGATTTTGCAAATAAATTTAACAGAACAGCAAACATACAAACTTAATGAGCGTCAATCATTTAAACCAACAAAGAAAGGTAATAAAGATCCCTTTCAATAATCAGATGCTAACAGAATACGTAAACGTTGGTTTTCTTTTAAACAGGTTCTAGAGCAAAAAAATTAAAAAAAGGAAAAGGCAACAGGTCGCAACCAACAAACTTTATAGTAGTCATATCTTGTTTTGCAGTTCAATGACTTTCTTAATACAAAAAGTTAAACTTCTGCTTGAAAATAAAAGCCATTATAAGTTGAGATTAAATTTGTGGTTTTATTATTGATTTTTTTCTCTTATTTTTTTCTTCTATAAATTTCAAATCTTTACTTAAGTTCTAAATGAACGCTTAAGAAAAAAGAAAATAAATATTGGAAGGACCCTCTTAGTAAATATTGGGAAGACCCTCTTAATAAATAATCAGAATTAAATGCAACAAATTTAACTTTAACTCTAACTTATTTTTTAACCTCTTTTTTCTTTTAATTTTACAAGTTTTTTTTTTTTTAATTCTAACAAATCTCAATTTGAAATATGTATTTTTAAAAAGGAAAACTTATATATTAAACATTTTGTTTTATTAAAAGCTGTTTACTACACTTCCATCACAATTTATTCAGTAGCATCAGCCTTGGCTACCGAAAAAGCTTCGGCGACGGGCAAAGGACCACTGTTAGTAATAACAACATCCTTACTCGGACGATCACGACCATCAGTGCTGATTTTTTCAATCTTACGTACAACATCCATGCCAGACAATATTTTACCAAAGACTACGTGGCGACCATCCAACCAGGTAGTGGCTTTGGTGGTAATGAAAAACTGGGAACCATTCGTGTCTTTGCCAGCGTTAGCCATGGACAACCAGCCAGCACCATAATGCTTAAGCTTGAAGTTTTCATCTTCGAAACGTTCACCGTAGATAGAGCGGCCACCAGTGCCATCACCACGTGTAAAATCACCACCTTGGATCATGAAGTCTTTAATGACACGATGGAATTTGCTACCGAGATAGCTAAAATTGCAAAAAAAGAAGGCAGAAATAGAAACGGTTTATCATTATAACAAGGATTACCTTTTTTCTCATAAGGAAAACTATTATGGCTTATCGCATTCATTGCGTGTAACTATATATCGATGGTCATACGTCATACTTAGTTTAACTTTCGGAGTAATATCAAAAACCTAAGTATTCCTAATTAAAAATTTTTCTAGGTTCAGCTTACACATTATAATTGGAAATAATTCTCTTAATTTTGATCGTTATCGATGCCGTAATTTACATAATTTAATACTAGCGGACTTGAATTTCTGTTCGTCTTTGGTTACTATGTATTTCTTATCTTTAAAACAAACTTATGCTTAAGAATCTTATTTGATTTTTTGTCAAATAAAGTTAAATAATATAAGTTTGTTTTAAATTAAGATTCTTTTTAAGAAAAAAAAATTAAAAAATTAAAAAAATTAATATAATGAAATAATTTGTTACACGTTAATATATTTACATATGTATGTATGTATGTATGTATGTATCGCAGTTTATAGTCTTGAGAAATTAACTTTGCAAATTAACTTGAAAAGCCAATGTTTAATAATAATAACCAAGATGTAGGTATACATGAATATATTGTTGTTTTTGTACATAAATTCTCCATAACATTATGACCTACTTTCGGAAGTTCAACAATCCAGAGTTTTTAACCACAAAAAACTAACACAAGTACATAAAAAGTGCATACAGAAACTCATATACATACATACATATGAACACATGTACATACATATACAATTTAGAATAATCTAAAGAGCTGATTAGAGTTGAACTAAACCTAACCTTAAAATATAAAAATCTGCAAAGCCGTATAGGTACATGTACATGTATAAGTTTTTTTCACACCTTACCTTTTATTTGTTATTATTTATTCAAGTTTGTTTAAAACTAACCAATACCTTTAAGCCAAAAATTAAGCAAAACAAAGTGAATATTTAAAAATTAAAAACTTACCCTTCTCCTTCAGGTTTTACAGCCAATTGTTTGAAATTTTCTACAGTTTTTGGAACAGTTTTGCCAAACAAACCGATTTCAATGCGACCGGCCGGCTCACCACCAATGGTGATGTCAAAGAATACCTACAGAACAAAATGAATTATTAAGTATGTACATAAGAAATATATGTACATACACACAAACAAAATTTATCACCCTAAAGCAACTACATACATACTATGTTTTTATAATTATACAAACACCAATATTAACGTACATACCTTATCTGTAACCTTTGGTCCTTTACTATCATCTGCATTAACAATGACACTGGCCAAAGCCACCAAACACAAACTTAAAAAAATTTTCATTTTTTACTTTAACTAGTGTGTTTTTTTTAATTAAGAAGATATATCCTTGAACCCCAAATATCAAATGAGTTGTTAAATCTCTAACTGCCAATAAACGAATGTTAGTTTAGTATGAAAAATATTCCCATTATCATACAAATTTAGTTTAACATTATATTTTTTTGTTTTTAGCTCTCTACTAAATACTCATAAATTCTGTCAGCCATAGCATACGTATGCGTAAGAGCAGCACCGCTAGTGTGCAGTTGGTTGGGAATATTATGGAGTAATGACATGTATTGTATAGAAAAAATAAACAATGGGATTTTTCTCAAAATAAATTTGTGCGCATAATCTGAGACAGGAATGATAAATAGAATATTAAATATTGTACTAAAATTAAAAAATATGTGTACTTTTTCCTAAGGTAAATGTATGCACTGTTTAAATCGAGTTGAAAGTTTTAAACTGTTTGTAATTTGGCTAATTTAAATGAGTTAAAGATCGAAAATAATACAAAATGTACTGATTATAGTAAAATTGTACTTACATATATATCATACCTGATCACAAAGTTAAAGAAATCATGCTGCCATACTGTACAAAATTGCGAAATTACACAATTTAATAGAAATGAAAAGGCGAGTTTACGTGGTAAGTTGTTTAAAAATTTGTCGTATTTTTATTGCTTCCACCACTATAGGTGGTAAAATTGGATAAATACTTTGAGCGCCAAAAACGAGTAAACGCCGACAATATATTTTTATTTTCAATCTCTTTTATTGTTCTAATATTCTTTTATATTTTTTTTATTGTTTTTCTTTTATTAACATCAAAATATATGCGACAGATTTTATTGGTTGGTACTCATTGTATTTAGCATAAATAATCGAGTATTAATATAAAAATAATTTCATGCATTTTGTATAATACATACTTATATTGTGATTAAATGAATGACGAGAGCTTAAAAATAATAAAATTAAATCTAATAATCATATTATTAAAAAAATATACATTAACAAATAGGTATTAAGTTTTTAAATACTAATTAGTACACTATTATTAATGGTAAAAAGCTATACAACTTTACAATTATTTTAAAGTAAAAAAAATACTTTCAAACAATTGAAAAGATATCCGAGGGTTAATAGAATATAAAAGTAGTATGAATAAATTAAAAAAAAAGGAATTCAGTTGTTGTGCTAACCAAACAAAAGGTTTAAATATAGTAGATATTAATAAAAAGTACAGCCAAATCATCAAGTTTTTAACTATATTTTTTGGTTTTTTTTTTTGTTGGTTAAATGAGCAAATTTCGAGAAATATTTTCTTTTTACAATTTTGCTTTCTTTTTCTTTACTTAATTAAGACATACTTTTAAAAGAATTAATATTCTAAGCTAAATCAGTCATTATTGCTAATAAGAGATTCCTGTTGCTCTTCATCGCTTATTCTGCAATAAAATAAAAGAATTTCGTTGATTTAATATACAAATCAAATCTTTAAACATGAACTTACCTCACTATATTTGGTTTTTTACAATTGCACAGTTTTCTATAAATGACTTTAAACAGACGCATGAGAGGATCAGAGTCATCATTACGCATTAGTAAAGCTAAAAGTAATAGTGCCATAAAGGTGGGCACTGAACCCATATAAAATAGCGGTGAGTATGGCTTCTTTTTGATTAAAACATCAAATAATATTGACAAGGGTATTTGTAGAGTAATGGCAATGGTACCAATTAAAGATGAGGTTAAAAAACAGCCCCTTTTTTTTTATAGTGGAAATTAAAAATTTTAAAAATATGAGAGATGTATTAAAAACATACCATAACCACAGAGCCTCAGAGACTACAGTGCCAATTAAACCATTTAAAAATAAGATGGCAAATTGATTTTGATTGGGTAATTCAAATTTCTCAATTTTTGTAAAATTCAATATAAAAAATATTGGCCACATAAGCAGTAGATTCCATAAACCGACAAAGCCTTTAAAATAAATTGAAAAAGTAATAAAATTAGGTGGATTCCATTTAAATTAAAAATGATACCTACCAAAAAACAGTGGTATATCGATTCTTTCCTCTGTATCACTTTTTCTCTTAACAAACACCAAATAGGCAGCATAGAAAAAAGCACTGAATAAAGCTAACAACGCTCCTCGTGAAAAGTTTGTATCATGAATGTTAGAGACTGTAATGGTGGCCTGTAGAAAATAAATTTATAAAAAATGTATAGCAAATCGTGTATTTTCTCATATGAAAATACTTCATAAATACGAGTATAAGCCCCCATATTCAAAAACAATTTTTAAGGGAGTCTTTTAAAAGAATTTTCCTAAATGAACTTGAGCTAGTATAAAATAAATTAAATTTTTAATCTAATTTTCTTTTAAACTTTTGTTGTTAAAATAATCAGATTTTTCGCCAAACAAAAAACTATTTTTGTAATTAAATTAAATTTGGCAAAAAAATTTATAATTTTCACTAAAAATATTGTTGTCTTTTGTTTTACATACCACCCCACCAATATTCATAGCCACAGCTATGACTTTTGTTACGGTAAATTTATCACCTACTGCTGAGGGGAAAAATGCTGCCAAAGCCATGGTAAACAGAGATGAAGAGGCACTTAATAGAGTAACCACAGCTGTTTCAGTCATTTCCAATGACACTTGAAATAAATAATTGGCCAAAAACCACTAAAAATTAAGAAAAAATAAGAAAATGGTAAAAAACTATAAAATAAAAAGGGATAAAAGACCTACTAAAATGCAAAACATTAAAGCGGTTTTGGCAGTTTTATTATGGGATGTTTGTCTACTTATACGAATACTAGCAGAATACGACAGACGTGCCATTAATGCCTCTGTAGCTTCATGGGCAGACATCTCACGTACCTCAGCCATTTTACTAAAGCGCACGGAACGTATGCTGGAATCATCACTTTCGGTGCCAGAAATGGCACCATTAATACCGATGTTGGCCGCTGAACGTATGGGTATAAATGTAGGATCACTCTGTAGCAACAAGAAAATACAATTTTATATATTTCTTCACATAGGCGATTTAAATAAATGCTTACTAAAGAGGAATGGTGGGAGTAAAAATTATCATCTTCTATATTTTGATCCATCATCTGTAAAATAGTAAACAAATTGTAATGGTTTTTCAAAATATTTATTTTATGATTACAGTGGATGATATAAATATTATGTTTAAAAATCTGTTAAAAAATCATGCGGCGAACTGCGGCATTTGATAGCAATCGAAATTTTACTCGAACGTGCAAGTTGTTGTTGCTTTTGGTAAAGGTGTTCTAATAAATTTTTTCCTAATTTCGGTTTGCTTGACTGAACATATGTAATTGTTTTGTGTCGAATGTTTCTTTTGGATTCCGTAGCAATTAAAAAGTAAGAAGAAAAATAATTAATTTTTGCAAAATGAAGTACAAAAAATATACGTTTTATTCTAAACTTAATGTGTGTATTCAAATTAATTTCATCCACTGTTATATTATATTTTTTTCTTACCGCATAATTATTATTTTGTCTGTCACACGATTCCTTCCAGGGTGCTATTAGACCAATAATCACCAAATATATAGTAAACATAGAAGTTTTAAAATATGTACAGAAGAAGGGCTTCTTAAAATTCTCATCTTCAAAGAGAAACTTTAAAAAATAACAAAAAATAAATAAATTAATATATATTAAAAGTAATCAGAAATTAGGAGAGATGTGCGGATGTTTTTGGCACATCGGTCACTTCAATTTTTATCAACGTTAGATTTTCAAAATTATAACATCTAGCGATTATTACTTTAAAATTAAGATAGCATTATTACCTTTGTCAATTCACTGGATGAAACCCATATTATATCGACCAGTACGAGTATTGTTACACCCAATATTAACTTTTGGGTTCTTGTTAACATTATTTAGTAAAACTTTATTGTTTTGATTATTTTAAGAATTTGTGTACTTGAACAGCTAATGTACTTTTTGATTGAGTATTTTTACAATTTATTTATGTTTTATGTCATTTTTATACATTATTGAAAACAATAAATTATATTGTTGTCGTTCCGTTTCTTTATTTCTCAAACAGTATCCCTCGTGGTAAACGTCCCATTATCTTTTGTATTCATTTGGCTGCCATAGCAAAATCTGTAATATGAAAGGTTTATTTTATTCAGCATCTTTTTCATACTTTAAAACATGTATGATGGGATTTTTTAGTGGCCTATTAATAGTTTTGTATAAAGGTGCTCATGTTTACTTTATTGATTTTATTTCTGTTTTTAACAAACACTTACAGTATGTATTCTATTAAAGTATTTTATTGTAGGTATCTATACCTACATACATATTTTAATGTTGATTTAATGGTTATGTGCGATAATGCCGATATACATACATATGTATGTAAGTTGCTTTTTACTTAAAAAATCTAATTAAATACGCTTATTTACGATAGTTCTTTTTTTGGATCTCGCTCATGCACACTAACTACAAAAAACTCACGCTCACGAATTAATTACGAAAAAACATAATTAAATGCGTTTTATAAATTTTACGCAAAAATTTATTGTAAAATCAAGTTAACTCACGCCATTTCTACTCACACTAACGCACGCTTACGTGGAAAACATTCAAAGTCAACGGTTACTTATTTTACCCAGAATTTTGTTGTTTTTGTCTGTGTGTTTTTAATAGAGTTGTTTGTGTTTGATAGGCAGTTACTGTAGTAATTTTATTAAATAATTTAATTTTTCAGTAAGTTTAAAAAATTCGGCGACGCAACATGAGGAATAACAGCTTTAAACAACAAAAAATATAAACCTTTTAAAAAGCCATTGATATTTGGCTTTGGTGTCCGATGGTTGGCCGGGGTTAACATACAATTTTAGGGCTTTAATCTATCATAATAAATCCACTTTTTTTTATCGCACGTAACAAAAATACTAATGCAACATAGCATAAAACGATTGGAATTAATTTGCTTAAAATCAAATTTTTTTTAAAACCAGGTTTTTTACAAATTAAAGATTGGCTAAACGTTTTCAATAAATAGAAAAGTTGCCTTAATTAAAACAATTTTTCTTTTTAATTTTTTTAAAGAATTTATTCTTTTCTTTTTCTTTGCGCTCTTTTTCTAATGTATCTATCATTAATTAGAAAAGAAACAGCGGTTTAAGAGATTTTTAATAAATACAAAGTGCTGTTGTTATTATGCTTTTAATAGTAAAATTGCATTTTGATTTTTTCTAAACCTACAATACCCCGTCTGTTTATCTGTTTTCTATAACTGCAACTACGCCTTCTGTTGATTTCAATTGTTTGCAATAGACAAAGAGGGTGGTGTGTAATTCATGCATGTGATTATAAACTAGATTAATTATTAAATTAATTTTTAACTACATAATATGTATATCGAGTTAAATACTGATTGTACATTTATTAGAATTTTATGTAATGTTTATTTAGTGTAATCGTCATACATACATAATTATTATTTTTACCTTTTCAATAGAATTTGGTTTTTCTCAATGAACAACCACCAGCTGTTTTTTTTTTGTGAAAGTAAACACAAAACTTTGATTACTTGAACAAACGCTTAATGGTGTTTTGTTTTTCAAAAATTTCGCTTTGCTTTTTTAAAGATTTCAGTTTCAGATTTGTGATGTTAAATATTTAAGGATTTTTATTAATTTTAACGTTAATTTTCCACTTGTCTATAAACTTAAAACACTACTACCACTTTGGTAAATCGGTAGAATAAAAATTCAGCTGTCAAAATATTTTCCCTTTTATAAAAAGTGATGCTTACTCTCTTTTTTGAGAGATCGATAGAATGAAGTTAAAAATACATATACGTTTAAATATTTAACACAACCAAAAAAAATTATATAAGGCAAATTAAACTATTATTTAGAAAGAAAAATGTATCAACCATTTCTACATAAAATTAAAAAGTAGTCCTTAGACCTACGAAATTTTTTATTAAACTTTCTACAAATCAACAATCGATTACATACATGTTTAAAATATAAATTTTTTGTAGATAGAAAATTTATTAACTTTTTTCTCTACATAGAAAGTTTATTTATATGTTTATATAAAAATTTTTACAAGAAAGATATATTATTTTGAGCATTCTATAAATAAAGCAATTTTTTTTTATAAAATTGTTCTTTAAAATGCAATCTTTTATAAAATTATTTTGAATAAATAATTGTAAAAACATAATCATAATTACTACGTGTCAAATTCTATATAAATAAAAAAATATATCCGGTAGAGAATAGATTTTTTATATGTAAAGAATGAAATATAATATAAGCCAAACTAATGGTGCTTTTAAGTTTAGGTTACCATCATTGCTTGACAACATTTTTGACAGAGTTGCAAAAAATGTTATATATTAGTACTTAATATATTTTTGTTAGCAAATATTTAAACCTATGAAATTGCTTGAGAAATAATTGTGAATGTAGTGTGAAGTTTTTTTTATTGAAACATGATATAAAATAAATAATACATTTTTTAGTCACTGTTAGTCGAACAGTTAAGACTTAATTGAAATAATTGAATATATTTATCCAAAAGTTGCGCTTAAACAAGTTCAATAAAACATCAGTTTAAATAAAAACTTACACAGTGAAAATACCATATTGTGCACATACAACAAAACTAGGACACCCAGTAAGTATTTTAAAAGAAATGTACTCTAAGGCCGAAATTCACAGTCATAAGTCAACTACATATACGTAAACTAAAATGATGACTATTGTTTAACTAATACGGGCTTTTGGTACTTAAACTAATCGAAAACCAAGAGCTGTAAATAAAATATCATATCATAAAATATCATACATATGTACATACTTGTGTATGTACATATATGTTAATCACGATTAATTGTTTAATTTCCTTTGGGATTGCAAGTTTAAACTCTGCTTTTTTGGTGAAAAAGATCCGTCGTGCAAAAGTGAAAATGTTTTTGTTGTTTAGCCAATGCTTAAACAAATATTTTCTAATGCTTTAAAGATCTTTATAAAAAAAAAGTAATAGAGATACTGTAAAAACAATTTCAAAATTTTTTTTCTTTGCCACGCCTACAAATACCACCCTTTTAGTATTTTGTTCACTGTGTCGCCATTTTTAGTCCGATCATAACATTTTGCATACCGCTATTCATGGCTCTGTAAGGGCTACATTTCTGTCCTGAATAGTTTTTTACTACAAAAGTTTAATAAAAATAACAGGCTTTATTTTCGTTTAAAAATATTAAGTATTAGGGTGGGTACGAAACGACTTTTTAAAAGTCACAACTAGAATTTGACGTGGTTGGTTGAAATCAAGTTTTCATAGCTTCCATAGGTCACCCAGAGTTGTATGTGGTAAAAAATTTTTGAAAATATTGCCGAGAAAATCAGTATTAAAAACTGGCAATATTCAATAACAAACGGCTGAGTAAAAAAAGACGACCACCATTTATTTTTATACCAAAAAAAAAAAAAAATTGTTGTGTTACAGACATTTACAACAATTGGACTAATTGGCCCAGAATCCTCAAAGAGATGTTTAGGTAAAAAACTTACATGGACAAAAATTTTTATTAAAAAAAAAATAAGTTTTCTAACACTTTAACTACTTTTCGGACATTAAAATACATACAAACACTCATACATATACTTGGTGAAGGGTATATAAAATTTGACACAGCCGAATATTAATTAATTTTTAACGTCGTACCTTTAAACGAAATAAATTTGTATTCGTAATATATAATTAAAAGAATAATCTGAAAAAGTCAGTTAACCGACATTAGCCGGAAATAATTATTGATTAGTTTTATTATTTATTCAATTAAAATGAATTAATTTTTTTTTGTTGCTTGGCCCAGTATAGGGGTAATGGTATTCGCTACAGCCGAATGTACCAATAAACTCTTTTCAAATATCATGTTTTACCCATTAATTAATTTTGTGTAATAATACCATTTTACTACATTTGCATGTTTGTCCCTGAAAGATTTAAATCTATTTTGAAATACATTTTTTGTTTACAGAAAAAAAATGTTTAATCTGTTTAATCTATTCAATTGTCCTCATACATACATAAGTTTTTTGTTTGTTTTATTTATTGTTTTTGTGAAAATAAGTTTATGTATATAATTTTCCTACAATTTGTTTAATAATACTTGTACTCGTACTTGTAATAGTTTAAAATCCAGTCATTCTTTAGTTGGCTTGTATAATAATCAGTTGACCACGGCATTAATTTCTAGAGGTATTTGAGAATTATCTTTTAAAAATGTTAGATTATTTTTTGCGGCAGCAACAGCAACAGCAGGAACACTTGAAAGTTCTCTGTTTTCATAATTAATGTCGGTGGTGTTCTCATTTGAATTGTTCTTGCTATTTTCAAGAGGCGGTTGTTGTCCTACACCTGCAATAACGTTACTTTCACCAACGATATTTACAAAACTGTCTTCGTTAGTATCACTAGCATCAGCAGTAACATTTGTGGCAACATCTACAGCACTATTGTTAGAGGCAACAACTGCATTTGAAGTATTTACTGAGTCACCGTATAAAATATGACTTGAGGAGATTTTCAATAAAGATTTAAGTTTGCTTGCTTGAAATTTATACTATAAATGAAAGAAAAAAAGAGAAAACAAAAAATTAATTAAAGAATAACTTTTATATAAAAATAAAGTAGTTCTCGTCTACAGAAGCCTTATGGGTTCACCGCTTTAATAGGTAAAAAATTCTAGCAAGAAGTGAGTCTATTTAAATTGTATTACTTACTTAAAATTAAAAAAATAAAAATGTAAGGAAATAAAAATTTTTTAAATTAAGTTTTAAAGTTAAACTTTAGCAAAAGTAGGAGCAAAATTCATAAACAAATTTACTTTTCTAAATATGTGCATATGTATGTAAGTATTCAATATATTTAATGAAAAGGTAACGATATGCTGCAATTTTTACATACATATTTCTTAAACAGAAATCCAAAAAAAATTCTTTTGTCAACTTTGAGTAATGCTAAAGGGTATTAAATTTCAAATATGTATGTATCTCGCTTATCTCTTATTCAAAACAGATCATTTTTTTATGCTTAAAAAAAAATCATTCAACCATATTCAGTCTTAAAAATCATAAAAAAGATTTTATGGAATCGAAACAATATTGTCCATCAATCTACATATGCGCACATTATGGATTTTCAATCCACATTATGATGCAATTACATATCGTCGCCTTAGAATGTAAACCTGCTAGCCCACTTCAAACAAATTTTACAGGAAAGACAAAAAACTTTCTTAGCTTAAAAATTTAACAAACATCAAACATTTTTCCATACTTAGAGTTAAATTGAAATAAATGTTTTTTTAGTCCTCTATCGAATTGTATCAAAATGTCATATAATATAAAAAATTGATTAAGCAGGTTTACACTCTAAGCCGACAATATGTAGATAACCTTACAAAATCAGCTCATCATCAAAATATCATATATTCTCTGTTTTCTCTTCTAATTTAAAATTGTCAAATTAAAAAAAAATTCTCTTAGAAGTAAAATTAACTTTTGCAGTTACACAATGATCCACACTATTCCAGTTTTTCGACACTTATGTACAAAATTAGTGAAAGTTCTACCAACTTAGTCGCGCAGTAAGTCGTGAAACTGGAAAATTAAGCTGTTAAGGAAAGTGACGAATATACATACCCTTATATATAACAACAAGTAAAAGCGCTATATTTGGCTGGGCCAAATCTCTTCACTATTTGTGGCACATTTGGGCAAATGGTCGAATTTTTTCAAATATATCTTAAGTTTATCTTAAAGCTGCATAGGTCTAAATCGGTTTTCGATCCCTCGCAAATTCGAAAATATGTTAAAGGTATTGCTTCACTACATGATTTGTGTACAATTTTCAAAAACAGGAAGGTGTTGGGAACCAAGATAATAATTCTGAGTTTTCTTTTAAGATAAAAAATTAATATTTAAAAAATTAATATTTTTTTTATAAACTGCTACAAAATATTTAAAGCAATAAAAAAATGTTTTTTAAGAAATTTTAAAATACGTATACTCAATTATTAAAACGAAAATAATTAATTACGTATTTTAAAATTTCTTCGAGAGAAAAAACACAATATTTTATTTTATTAATGGGAGCAGGAAATTTTTAGGTCGATTTGCGCTGGATAAGATTTGACCACAGGCCCATGGTTTCTTGGGAAATTTTTCTTAGAAATTCGCGTAGATTACATATTTTGCTATACGATTTTTAATAAAACAAATTGACCCAACCTAATGTACATGCATATGCATAAGTATGTACATATGTGTATGTATGTATAAACATATGTTTAGTTTTTTTTTATTTTTTTTAAATAATTCTACACAACGTCAAATGTTAAAATGAAGCTGACAGCAGGAGCCATTCTAAATAACTTTGATTTTGTGTGCTGATGAAGTTATTGTTGACTAAAGGCCTCCGGTTGATTTGTTTAATTGCACTGGTCATCATCGTGCCACATAAATTCTAAAAGATAATACTGTTTTAGCCAACCAACCCTTATTAGTAAACTGCATTAGTTTTGTTTCAGTTGGCCTTAGATTTTTTGTGTTGTGTTAATAAGTAAAAGCAATTCCGTGACATACGATAAACACGCAAACAAAAAATGTTCGCGTTTTAATTTAAATTTAGGGACTTAAAACTAAATGTTAAGATTGTGCGAAT
Source organism: Paykullia maculata (assembly GCA_003055125.1). Lineage (NCBI taxonomy): Eukaryota > Metazoa > Arthropoda > Insecta > Diptera > Rhinophoridae > Paykullia > Paykullia maculata. The sequence continues at coordinate 6,673 of NDXZ01115601.1, read as the reverse complement.
ATGTCGAAAAATGCAATAACTATCCTCACACATTTTGTTATACATATGTGTAAAGAATTAACCCTTAAAGAACAGGGACGAAATATTACAAAATTTGTATTGGAAAGTTATCACCAGTATTTTGGTTTAAACGTGATCAAATAAAATACAAATAATTTTAAAATCTGTGGTAATTTGAAAGTTATGGCTTTATTACTTGGACTCCAGCTGGGTCATAACCAATTATGCTGTTTTCTCTGTTAACAGGCTAGTTGGGACAGAAGAATTTAACAGTTTTTACCTCTTGAAGAGACATTTTAAATACTTCATCCGCCATTAATCAAAATGGAAGCGAATTTTTGTATGTAAAAGAAAAAAATTTTCTAAAATAAGTTTTTGTTGGGCCTTAAATCAGGGAGTTTTTCAAAGAACCGATGAAAAAAAATTAAATCACGTAAAACAACGTACATGAATATCTTTTGAAAAACTTCTTGCAAACTTTCTAAAGAACTATGTATAAGAGTGAAAGCTACAGAGAATTTGTTAGCGAGCTGTGAAAAGCTTGTCAAGTATTGGGTTGCAACATGTTACTCAGGGGTTTTCCTGGATTTTAGAATTAAGAAGCTGTGAGCGATGAGTACAAATGGAAAATCGCTTTCAAGGCAAATGGATGTTGATTAATTACTGCTGGACCAGTAAATCTAAAAATCATAAATTCATAATATAACTTTTTTTTTGATTTTTTATATCAGACAGTCATTCGTTTTAAATATTTGAATAACATTTTAGTATATAAAATTATTAGGTAAAAGATTTTTTTAAATATTTTTTTTTCGCTAACAGTTACTCATCAAAGTAAAAATTTATAAGTAAAATCCGTGTGGCACGGCAAAGTTCAAATTTTGTTGCCCAGTGTAGTTGTGCATTAAAAAAATATGTATAAAGCACCAATGTTTAGTTTTAGAAACACAAGCTTGTGTTTTGGGTGAAAAGTTGGTTTGGATTTTGTTATTATAACGAAACAAAACAATTGTGCATGCATTTTGTCAAGTTCACAATTATGTTGTCTTAACTTCTGCCTGCTCATATTCAGGCAGCAAAATTTTAAATTTACTTAATATTTAAGATAGTCTCTAAAATTTAAAAAGTTTATAAATATTATATATTTTAAAAAACAATAATTTTTTATTTTATTTATTTGTTGTTATTGGATTCTGCTTTTTTGCAAAAATTCGTATTTAGTTTATAGGGCAAACTGCAATATGAAATTCATTACAACTGCAATACATGATCACGCATCCCCTGAAATTAAAAAGAAAGCAGAGCAGGAAAATTGTTGCGGCGATAATCATTTACTACAAACTTGTTAGCCAAAAGAATAAGGCTATCATACGACAAAGCGTCGTTTATGATAAGCTAGAACAACTCCCAATTTTCTGCAGACTAAACAGTCTTTTGGACCTGATTAAAATAAGTGGGATAAATTGAAAAAAAAAGCTTTTTATTGACATAGGGAAATATAGGCCTAATTAGCCTATTTAAAAAATGAAATATACTAAAGTAGTTTTGCCCACATATAAAACTTTATCAAAAAAAGTGGATCGTAATTGAATTAACTTTTCCTGTGGTTTCTTTTTTATACCCTTCACACATGTGGCTGGGTATATATAGTTTTTTCATTCCGTTTGTAATTTTTACAATATTCATTTGTGACGCAGTAAAGTATATATATTCTGGATCCTTATAGATAGGGAAGACGATTTAGTCATGTCCGTCTGACCGTCTGTTCGTGTGTTAGTTGAAATCAAGTTTTCGTAGCTCCCATAGGTCACCCAGGGTTGTATGTGGAATCAAACTTTTGGAAATATTCTCAAGAAAATCGTTATTGAAAAATGGTAATATCCGTCAATAACCGGCTGAAATATAAGCAAAAAAAGACGACCATCACTTTTTTCTATCCAAAAAAAAAAAATAAAAAATTTGGTTTGGCAGCTTTGGGATAAACTACAGACATATTGGAAAAAAGTTGGACCATTTGGCTCAAATGGGCCACAAAAATGGTGAAGGATATAAAAGATTTTGCACAGTCAAATACAGCGGTGTTACTTTTTTTATTAATATTTTTTAATAGGGTCACAAATCTAGGTAGGAATGTCTCGAAAAACTGAAATAAAATTAAAATTCCGGTAAAAAATTTATACCCCTCTTTTTTGCTTTGCCGTGGATAAGTAAAAACTGATATATATCGCCATATCTGGCAGCAAAGCTTCAGTGCTGTTTAAATTGTAATCTTAATTTTATAAATTTATCCTTGTAGCAAATTGATTTTTAAAACATTAAGCATATGAATTTTAGAATAAGAAAGTTTTTAAAAAAGATGACATTTAGTCTCAGTCTCCACAAAGTGGCCATCATGGCTTTGGTCCCACTGTGCTTATGCTTTTCATCCATTTTCATGGAAAAATAAAATTAATAAAAGTTAATCCAACCATAAAACATAATAAATTTTTTGTTAAACAATATCTACCTTATGGTACAATTATTGAAAATAAAACATTTGAAAGGACATTTTTAATTCACAGCCGTTGGCCATTTGACATGTTTACTTCGTTGTTAAATGTAATTATGATCTCTTTCATTGGTTATTTTTATGTTTGTGTTAAAACTTTTCGTTAAGCTGCATTAAATGTTTGAACAATTTTTAAGTTATTTTTTGTTATTTTCTTGATTTTCCAAAAATTTTGGTGGATTTATTTGTTGGTAATATTTTTAAAGCTGCCCAAATTTAAATTTTAATTATAAAACTCTGCATAATGTAACTACATCATAAAGCGAGAGAGAGAGAGAGAGAGAGAGAGAGAGAGAGTTGTATGTAAAGTGTGTTAAGTCGAAATTGCGTTATAAAATCTGTTGTTTGAACAGAAAACAGTTGGTTTTATGTAATTAAAAATTGACTGAAATGAACTGTACAACGAATTAAAAAATCTTAATAAATAAAATTCTTTAAAGATTATTACTTCAATCTATTAGTTCATTTAATTAATTTTAGTCGAATTAATTTAAATAAAGAAATATTTTAATTAATGACTTCGACAGCAGCAGAGTCAACGTGACAACTACTTTGACAATTATTGTTTTTTTTTTTCATTTTATCTAAGATTCTTAAACTAAATCTAAAACTATTGCGTTAAGAAAACAGCGGACTTACTTACTTCAGATTGAAATATAATAATATTAAGTAACATAAACTTCTTTGAAAATTTTAAAACTGTTTCAAACTATAATATTCAGTTCTTCTTTAACGTAATTAAGAAAATAAATTAACCATTAAAGATTTGGTAAATTCAATAATTACATTTAACTTTTCAATCGTTGCTTAAGTTTTCATGTGCCAATAAATTTAGTTAAAACACAAAAACTATATTTAAAAAATTAAAATATATTTTAAAATACAACTCTAAAAGTATAAATAATTTTATTTATGTTTCACACTTAAAGGCCATATTTTTAATATACATATTTAGGAGAAAGCTTAATAAAATACATACATACATATTCTCAAATTGTTTTCAATTTCATCCTTAAATGTTTGACATTTAAGAAGAGTTAAAGATAATTTCAATTATTTCTCATATTAATGTTCAACTATTGTTTTTACTGGGCTGCCCTATTTTTTAAAAAAGTCTTTATGATTAATTATTTCTTAATTGTTTGCTTTTCTTTTGTTTTATTCACATTGTTTCACAATTGTTTTAGTTCATAAGTGTAAATGCCATTTGCTTTTGTCTTTATTCTAAACAAACGACACTTTCACGGTCACGGTCTCTGTGTCAGTTGTCAATGCCATTGGCCGACTGAGTAAATCCATTGTAAATCTCTTAATTGTGACAAACTTACTTCGGTTGGCAACAGCATCAAATCCTGAGCACAGCTTACAAAGCGATTATATTGTTCCGTAGCCTGCGCCAAACGACCAGTCTCATAGCAAAAGAGAGCAAAATTAAGATGAATAAGGGGATTTAAAGATGCATTAGTGTTACTGGCAGAAGATTTAGACTTTGAACTCGTTGTAGTAGTTGTTGAAGCTGCAGAGGAGATTGCATTTGCACGTTCGAATGCTGTAAAGGCATTATCTAAATCTTCCAGCTTACGTAGGCAAACTATTAGTTTGTGCGTGTGTTTGTAAAGTAAAGGAATAAACGTTAAAGAAGCAAAAAGAGAAAAGCTCTTGATAAGCTTATTATGTTGTAGTAGTTATAGATTCTTATTCTAAAGTACATGATAAGATTAAAGTTGTTATAACGTTTAGAGTAGCTTACAATACAGTAATGTGCAATTTAACTGCAGTGAATACATTTTATTTACAATTTTGCGGTTATTAAAACAAAGTACTGAACATTTTTTAAGATACTTTAATAAAGTTATTTAATAAATTGAATTCATTGCATTTTGTTTTTCAATTTTATACATATATATATATATATATATAACGATGAAAAATGTGTGTATATCTATATGTTTGTATTTTATAACTGGCTTTGAAATTTTTACTGATAGTCCAAAAGGAACAATAGGGAAAATTTTTAAGGACACGCCCACTTTTCATCTAAAAATGTAAAAGATCCACGACTATAATTGACTAACTGACTGATTCATCATCGCACAGCTTAAACGTATAAAGCTAGAGACATGGAGTTTGGACTGTGGGTTTCTCTCCCGTTGTAAAGATTAACTGAAAAGGGTTTTTTTGGAAACTCATATTTTTAGGGGGTAAACAAGGAAAAATTCGGTTACCTTATATCTTTTAAACTAAACAAGATTCAAACAAAATTTAAAAAGCATTGTCTGGTACTTTTTTGAAATATGGGAGCCTAGGGGGTAAAAAAGGGTAAAAATTATATTTTGGTACTTTTTTGGGGCCCCTTGCAACTTCTTAGCCAATAAACTTAGAAATATAATTTTAACTGCGATCGTCACTCCTGCAAAAAAAGATGAATTCGTTTTCGGTACTTTTTGGAAGTTCGAATTTATAGGGATAAAAATTGTTTTTTTTTGGTACTTTGTTAAATAAAATTTTTCTAAATTTTGATAGAACTCATGTAAAGGTTCACTTCGACTACTATAGAGACTTCCATTTGAGAAAAAATTTTGACATTGGAGTTGTGGTGAAAAAAGTGCTAAAAGGGGGAAAAACGGGTAACGGGTGTTTTGGGTCCCATGTAACTATTAAACCAATAAAATAGAAATATTATATCAACTGGGTTCGTTACTCCTCCAAAAAATATCAATACATACTTGGTACTATTTGAAAATTCAAACTTATAGAGATAAAAATTGTACTTTTTTAAAATTAAATATTTTTGTCAACTTTTTTATTTATTTCTCTAATTTATTAAAAAATAAATATATAATATAATTATTATTATAATAATTTTTGTGAACTTTCATATGATTCAAATAAAGGTATATTTTAGCTTCTACTATTATACAAACATCTATTTGAGAAAAAAAAACTTTGACACTAAAAAAGTACCAAAAAGGGGGTAAACCAGGAAAATGTGTTTAATAGTAAATTACTAGGCCAATTTGGGAAAAATTTAAAACACGGGTTTCTTTAGAGTTCCTTCAGATTCGATATTGTTAACCTTGAATAAACACTTTTGAGTTAAAAACAGCAAATGGTACGGTTGGGGTAGCGAAGCAGACCGGGCTTAAGCTAGTATATAATAAACTAGAGAAAAATGTTAACAGGATCATTGGGAAATTAATTAGGTATAAAAAACTTCTACAAACTTTTCAAACCGAAATATCAAAACAATTCTTCTCATCTATAGTAGCATCTTAATTCAAAGATTTTCTCATTTAAGATGTTAGAAGTTTTAAAACTTAAAAAGTACTTTTATGACCTGCATGTATTTATGTTTAATTACGAATATGCTTGTAATGTGTCTACGCGCATACAAAATCCATATGTGTTCAATTCTGTAGTTAATTGAAAATTATTTGGTACAAAAAAATTAAATTCCTATAAAAGGTTTTCCAATAAGAGTGATATGATTTCTTTAAAAAAAACACACTTATTGTTGAGGAAATTCAAAAGTTTTTCATATAATGTGAAGAACAATCGATACAATTAAGTTCTAAATAAAACGTCATTAAAATGGCCTTCACGACTTCTTCTGCAGGAACGAATTCGATGAACCCAACTTTCGAACACTTTCCACGTATGTCATGAATGGCACGTTCAATATTGACTTGTAAAGTTTGAAGAGAGTCTGGTTTATTTCGAAAGACCAATGACTTTAAATAACCCAACAAGAAATAGTCTAATGGTGTTAAATCACAACTTCTTGGAGGCCATTCAATATCACAATTTTTTGAAATAATCGAATCTCCAAACTTTTCTTCCAATAATTCAATTGTTGCATTTGCTGTGTGGTACGTAGCGCCGTCTTGTTGGAACCAAATCTCTCCATATTGAAATTGTAAACACTACTGAATACAATGGAAAACAAATGACAGATCATGACATATTACAAATGGCCGAAACGTCACTTCAAAATCATCCCTATTCGAAAACCCGAAACATACAAATACATACATATCGCACACCCAGTTCAAAAGTGACACAACTCAAAATTTTCATTTTTCAAGTTTATATGCTTTAACTATGCACAATACACTTGTTTATCTA
>NDXZ01115125.1:0-11920 GCA_003055125.1 Paykullia maculata | reverse complement strand
TGGCTGGACCTCCACCAGTTATGGCTGGACCTCCACCAGGTATGAGACCGCCTCCAACATTAGTTATGTCCAATGTAGTCAATAATTTTCCAAATCAACAAATGCCTCCTCGACAACCATGGAGCAACAACCATCCTATTGTGGACGGCAATAAAGGTCCGCCACCTCCATCGCAACAACCTGATAACACAAATAATAATACAGAAAGTATGGAAAATAACATGAACGGCGTTAGCCCGGAAGGAGATAAAGACAAAAAACCGGTTGAAGTTGTATTGCCTAAAGCATTGGAAGATGTTTTAGCTTTAAAAGATCAAAGAGCCGCAGAATTTAATGTGAATTCAGATGATTTTATCAATAATGATGCAAGTGGCCAGCTGGTAAATGACTATGATGCTGGGGAAGATTCTGATGAAGAGGGTGACTTTCAAACAAATGGAGGTATTGCGCTAAAGCAGGGCAAACTTAGTAAAGTTGAGAAAAACAAAAAGAAAAAGCGACGCAAGAAGCTAAATAAAAAGCTTAAGAAACAACAAGAACAAACAAGGGCTGATGATCGTAGCAAGGAGGAAGATGCGGCGGAAGACAATGATGAGAACAAAGAGGAAAATATAACTGAGAACAATAACATTAATGGCAGAGAAATTTCTGCAAAAAACAAGTTAAATGATTTAAAAAGTGAAGGCACAGAACAGGAAAGTTCAGCCGGAGCAACCGATAATGTCACAATTGAGTAAGTTTGTAGATATTTAACATTTTATAGAAATAAGTATTGCATGTGTTCTTTTTTATATGCAGATATGTGCCCGAAAAGATCACAATCGCTGATTTGGCCCCTATGTATAGACAGTTTTATCGTGTATTTGAAATATTTAAGTTAGAAAATAAGCCCAAGGTTTCAGAAAAGGATACAACTGCCGCTGAGGCTGCTGAAGGTAAATTAAACCAGAAGAATGTAGCCAATAAATTGCAAGATGAAGGCGAAGAGGAGGATATGGATGAGGAAAATAACGACGATAAGGAAAAACTCTCGAAACGTAAACTCAAGAAACTAACGCGTCTTAGTGTGGCCGAGTTGAAACAGCTCGTTTCACGGCCAGATGTAGTGGAAATGCACGATGTCACTGCACGAGATCCCAAATTGCTGGTACAATTAAAAGCCTATAGAAATACGGTACAAGTGCCAAGGCACTGGTGCTTCAAACGCAAATACCTACAGGGAAAACGAGGCATTGAAAAGCCCCCCTTTGATTTGCCTGCCTTTATCAAAAAAACAGGTATTATGGAAATGCGAGAATCGTTGCAGGAAAAAGATGAAGCCAAGTCGTTAAAATCAAAAATGCGAGAAAGGGTGCGACCGAAAATGGGTAAAATCGACATTGACTATCAAAAGTTACACGATGCATTCTTCAAGTGGCAAACAAAACCGCGCATGACCATTCACGGTGATCTCTACTATGAGGGCAAAGAGTTTGAGACACGCTTAAAAGAGAAAAAACCCGGTGATTTGTCGGAAGAATTGCGCATAGCACTAGGCATGCCAGTGGGCCCAAATGCTCACAAGATACCACCGCCATGGTTAATTGCTCAGCAACGTTATGGTCCACCACCATCGTATCCTAATCTTAAAATTCCTGGCCTTAATGCTCCAATTCCCGACGGTTGTTCATTTGGTTACCATGCTGGTGGTTGGGGCAAACCGCCAGTCGATGAAAATGGTAAACCGTTGTACGGTGATGTGTTTGGCACCAACATCATTGATATGGACGTAAGTATTTAATAAAAGACTTTATCTAAACTAAATATTTGAAAATAAATATATTTTTTAGAATGGCATCGATGAAGGGGATATTGAGCGTAATCAATGGGGTGAATTGGAATCTGAATCGGAAGAATCTTCAGAAGAGGAAGAAGAAGAGGGTGAAGATATGGCTAATCCTGTGGATGAAAGCGGTTTAGTTACACCTGCAGAAGGCTTAGTTACACCCTCTGGTCTAACAAGTGTGCCAGCGGGCATGGAAACTCCCGAAAATATTGAATTGCGTAAAAAGAAGATTGAACAAGAAATGGAAGAGTAAGTTTTTCTTTTCAAAGGTAAATATTTTATGATAACCGTTATTTTGTAATTTTTTTTATAGCAACGAAACACCAGTGTTGTACCACGTTCTGCCCGAAAAACGTACTGACCGCATTGGTGCCTCTATGATGGCCTCTACTCATGTCTATGATGTGGGCAACGTTAAACAGACGACTGCAAGGGCTGCCGTCACCACCGATCGAGAGGGTACTGTTGAATTGGCTCTTGATCCTTCGGAATTGGATATGGATAATGAAGCAATGGCCCAGCGTTACGAACAACAAATGCGTGAACAACAGAATCACTTACAAAAAGAAGATCTTTCCGATATGTTGGCCGAACATGTGGCCCGGCAAAAATCAAAACGTAAACGCCAACAAGCCGATCCAACCAAGACCACAAAGAAATATAAAGAGTTCAAATTTTAAATTGTACTTTTGAAGTAAGTTTAGTTTCGCTAAAGTTGAAAAAAAATTTTTTTTTAATAAAATTTAAATCTGCTTCAACTCTCTGAAGATATGTAATATGTAGTTGCTGTTGTTGTTGTGTCAGTTTCGCTGTTATCGAAACGCCTTCGCAATAAATATGAAAATAAGAATAGGGAAATTGAGCGGATTAGAGGGTTTTGATTAAAAGATTATTTGCTTAACTTTACTGGCGATAAGAAACGAAATTTTATTAAATTTTTGCCAAATCAAGTTGCAAAAACAATATCAACAAAGTCAAATATCAACCCGAGCTAGTTGAGCATTACATTAAAATATCTCGGCCGAAATTCCCATATACCCTTTTTAGATGGTTTGCTTGTACGTTGTAGAGTTTATTACGCTAAACGTGCAACAAGTTATGCAACGTAGAGATGAATAGTTTTTGCAGCTCCTCGAAATCACTGAAGTTTTTTAAGCAATCACAGTGGGAATGTCTTTTTTTTTTTTTNNNNCATTTATCTTCTTTAAAACGGAAAACATGTGCGGTTACAGAATTAAGCGAGAAAGATATGAAGGAACCAAAAAGATAATTTTTTTTATTCAAACTGAACATAATAACGCGGTAAATTAATTTAAAATATTTAAGTAGAAAGATCGTACATATAACTGCAAAGCACACCATACTTTGCATACAGTTTTTCTTAGTTTAGTTTGTTATTTGTCAATATTAAAGAAAAATATATTAAAAAACCTAAATAGTTGTAAACCTAAAAAGTTATTTGATTATGTTACATTATGCATTCATTCACTTCCATCATTCTTCCATTTGTTCGTTTAATTGTGCCAAAAGTGCTGCTCGTTTCGATTCCAGTTCAGATTCACTCAATGCTTGCTCATCAGCATCGTTGCGGTTACTGGCAGGAGAGTGTCCCATATCTGAATGATTACTACCAATGGGACTTAGGGGCGTTGTAGAGCGTTGCTTGTCATGATGATGTTTTTTGTCCTTTTTGTTCTTTTTATCTTTTTTCTTCTTCTTGCTAGGAGCAGTGCAAAACTCTTCCATTGGCATGGCGGGCGGTGACTCACCTTCAAGGGAATGAGGTGGTTCAGATTCACATGATGACTAAAATTATAAAAGGGAGAGAAAAAGGTTTTGAATTTTTTTTAATTTGCCTTTTGGTTATTGTCCCCACTTACAGCTCTAGATGATTTCTTGTTCTTTCTTTTCTTTTTCTTCTTTAAAATTCGATCGCTTTCTTTGCTTATGCTCGAGCTAATAGAGAGCTGGAAATTAATATGAATTTCAAATGTTTGTTAGGAGTAAGGAGCAATAAAAAAATGTAAAAAGTGATATCTTGTTTAAAAGTAGGGTTCTGTAGTTGAAACAAAAACTTGACATTAATATTTTTACATTTACAATCATGTTATAGTCTGTCTCCTTTAATTTGCTAAAAAGTCGATTTTAGAATATCACTTTAAACTTACCGATCTTGATCTTGATTTCTTTTTACGACTTCTTTCAATTTCCATAGGATCGTTTTCAATATCAGATCTCGAACTTGAACGCAAACGTTTCTTGTGTTTCTTATTCTTTTTAGACTTCTTTGATCTGGAATGATGATGTGTGCAAGCGTCTTCACTTTCACGTACAAAATCGTCCCATACCTTATGAACGCCCAACTCTTTTTCGTAGATAGCATACGCCTCCAAATCTTCCACTAATTTTTGAGCCGATTCGTAAGATTCATGTGGCGAAACATTAGCCTCCAACCAAGCCGCCTTAATTTCGTTTTCCAACTTGCGCAAGCGTTTGGTTTCCTCCTTTAAACGTTCCTTTTCGATTGCTTCAGCCTTTTCTAACAGGGCATTGTAGGTCAGCTTAACGTTGCCAGCATCTAGTGTGGCGGAACGTTTATCCTCACACACAACAGTGGCAAAATCTTCAAATGTTGTAGCGGCCTCAACACTGAAATCCTTTTCTTTAAGAATTTCTCTTATAATTTTCTTTTCATCATGATAACGAGCCTTCAGATCTTCGACATAAAATTTAAAGAGATCCAGTGGTGTGGAGCCAATTTGTCCTAGCATAGCTGAGAAACGTATGTCGGCTGAAATAATGGGATATAGCTCCACCCACAATGACATAGACGTAAGTTTGCCCTCTTCATGCAACGAATCGAGTAATGTTAGAAAACTATCACGATTCTTACGTTGCTGACGTTTTAGACGTTTCTTTTCCTGCTCCTTTTCTTGTTCTTCCTCTCTCTCCAGTGTTCTGATATGTTCTTCAAAGACTATTAGCGCATCTTCCTTATCCATGCCCAGCAGATTAACATCGTTTTTAAAAGCCGAATTTTCCAAAAGCATTACTTGTGCTTCAGCCCACGTAGTTGAATATGTTATTGTTGTCATCGACTCTAAGAGTTCACCTAAAACTTTCATATTGCGTTTTTTCATCAAGCGCGCCTCTTCTTTTTCCCGTTTGGCCAAATTGAAAATGCAGTCATCGTAAAGGTCTCTGCGATCCTGTTCGGGTACAGAAGTCCAAATTTTGTTATTAGTAAAAATTTCTTCACATTTGTAATATTTCAAAGTGGAATTCATTTTATCTGTAGTCATAAGGAATTTTTCCAAATCCTCCTTAGCTTTTTTAGCCCTGAGACGAGTTTCCTCCTTTTCATCTTTTAGCTTTTGTGTTTTGTACGCATTAAATGTTTGTTTTTTTTCATTAAGGTTTTTAAATGAATTGTAACGGGGATCTTTGGAAATTATTTTGACACATTGATCCCAGTTGGCATTCGAAGGAACGTTCTTTTCACGTAGCAAATCCTTAAAAGCTTCTATAGCTTCCTTTTTGTCTTTAAATATTATTTTTGGTTCTTCGACAACTTCTTTTTTATCTAAAGAATTAAAAAAAAAGTAAAAACAATTAGGTTTTTCCCAAACATTATTTTGACTTACTCTCTTTGTCTTCCTTGTTGGAAGATGGTATTTCGATTGAAGCTAATGTGGCAGCCATTGCTTGATCCATAGCTGACGAGGAATTTTCATTACTACCTGGAGTCAAAGGAGAATGTATATCAGGTGTGTGAATCTTGGGCATAGTTGGCAAGGTAGCGGGCAATATACTTGCCAAGGCTGACGGAGGAACTATACCGGCCAAACTTGATGAAGTCATAGCAGCTACTGCCTTGGCAGCCGCAGCGGCTCTTTAAAAAAAGGTGCAAATAAATAGTATAATGCGTAATTTAAACTTAATTTTTTTTATATTTAAAATTTATGCATAAAAAAGTAAACACCTAGGCAGCTGGCACAATTTGTTTTGCATAACGCTGTAAATGATAAAAACTTTGTACTTTAAAATAACTACTTACTCTTCTGCCTTAACCTTTGATTGCATTTCTAAAAATTCTGGTGGCGGTTCCCATCTTGACTCCTTTGTTGTAACATTATGATAGTAAACTTTACCAGCATCGGAGCGATACTCCTTCCAGGGACATTGATGTTGCAAACGTTCTATTGGCGACATTAGCACTTCTGGTTTTTCCCATGAACTTTGTTTAGTAATGTTATTATAAAAATATGGTCTCCCATCAGGTGCTTTATGTTCAGTCCATTCAGTATTGGGTGGTGCGGAACCAAAAGCTGCCGCAAGCTCAGCAGGAGGCGGACCCCCAAAACCTGGAGGTGGTATGTTAAATTGCGGTACAATGGCAGGTGGAAAGCCTAAGCCTCCAATAGCCGGTGGTACTGCTGGTACTCCAGCAGTTGGTGGTACATTCATATTTAAGTTATAAATTTATTAACACGAGCAAACTTTAAATTAATTTTTTTGTATACACTCTCACAGACGTTTTGTTTGTATCATAACCTCAATATCCACAAAAAATCTTTACGTACAAGTCGCTTGTTTTGCTGGAAAGTCTCAACAAAATATTGCTTATTTTCTATAATTAAAGGAAATAAGAAGTCCTTTTTTATATATTTTAAAGGACTTTTTTTTAAAAAAAAAACTTCACAACAATGATTCGATGCGGCAGTTTCTCGCATAGGGCTACGAAAACGTCAATTAAAGAGAGCCACTTATCAGAGTTGGACAAGTTAGAGTAAAGGCAGATTATTTTATAGTGCTTAGAATTCAAGAATATAAATTACATATACATAGATTATTAGAACAGATTAAGTTAAACAGTTTTTTTTAATATTTTAAACATAATTCCTTGATTAAACTTCATGCTCAAATAACACATATTGTTTTATAAATAAAAATTGATAAAAACGTGTATGCTCTCCATCCCTGCCTCGATGCCGAAAAAACAGAGATACTGTTTACAATGACACTTAGTACTGCCAGATTAGTATTTTTTAACAAACACTTGCATGGGCTAAAACCAATATATCTAGATATAATAAGCTTTTTTTTTTCTTTAATAAAACCGTTTACAAGTTACATAACATCAAAAAGGGAATATATAGAGTGAGTATTTTGAATAGAGTTAACTATTTATTTTATTGTGATGGAAATAGTTAATTTCAATGTAAATTAAAAAAAAAAGAAGATTGTGTGGAGTTTAATAAAACTTTTAGCCCTATTAAAAAAATCTATTCGGGACACCCTATGAAAATAATAAAATGTATTACATTTATTACAATCATTGATCTGGCAATACAGCTCACTGTTACCGGATACGCTAATATGGCAATACCAATACAATATTTACAAAATTGTTTTTTCTGTGTTTGTTCAGTTGCTTAATTTTTATATAAACTTTTAAAAATAATATTTCAAGTTAAAAATAATAGTTTAAAGAGGTATTTATTCATACATACATATATATTATAAATGTCTCTGCTATTAAAAACATATCCATACATAATTACATACATATGTATGAACATTTTCTCAAGCCAAAGCAATAGGCAAATTTTCGCTAGAAGATGCAACAAAAACTGCATTATCCTTGAAAACAAAGACACTATAGGAAAAAGGGAGATATTTTGGTACCGTTTTACATTTCTAATTTAAATTAGGGGCTTTTTAACTAATATCCACAAATGCAAGATAACTTGTTGCTACGATAAACATCAAACTTCTAAAATATACACACATATGTACATACATACATACATAGGTATGTATGTACATTTAAAAAACTATACAAATAGGAACTTTACGGAAACACTACTTCTGATTTAAAATTAAATCGTTTTTGTTTATTAATCTTTAATCACATACATTGCACTTGTTGATAACGTAAACAGGCCCCTATATTATCCTCAGCACTTCCTTTATTGGCTCCATCACCAAAATGTATGCCCACATAAAACGGTGTAACGGTTGATTCTATGCGGCATGGCCAAATGCCGCTAGAGCAAAATTGCATGCCACAGTGAACTGGTTCACATCCCGGTAGTGGCCCTAAGCCAGTTCCAATGAAATCTTCAATAATACAGGGCATTGTAATTCGATCCCTACAGTTGCTATAAAACTGACGCATTTGTCTTTCACTTAAGGGTTTTATTTGTCTGCTACTTCGAAATCCAAAATCAAATGCACTTCTCAAGAAGCCCAACAAATCAAAGCCACCTCTAGTGGGACGTGGTCTTCGGGAAACATTAGAAAAAGCTGGCGTTGGCCGAAACCTTGTATTTGTATCAACATCATCTCCTCCAGAGCCTTCAACATCATCACTCAAGGGAACAGATGTAGTGGAAGAAGATATAGATTCTGTTGTTGGTGCAGCTGTATTAGAACTTTGAACTGAAGATGCATCATCTGGGTCATCAGCTTGTGAGGATGTAGTGGAGGAGCCTAAGGCTATAAAATAGTTTAAAAGCCGTAATATAAATTCAATGTTTATTTACTTGTACTTTCTGAAACACTACTGGAAGCCACTGATGCTGATGCTGTTGTTGTTGAGAACGCCGCTGTTGTTGTCGCCAATGTCGTAGTGAGAGCCTGTTGCATTAAACTGCTTGTGCTACTCATTGTTGTGCCAGTTATACTCGCTTCTGCATCGTCTGCTAAAATTTGCATTTGTATAGGCATTCCATTGCCACCATTTGCGGCATCTCCATTTTGACTTACTCCACCCTGAACACCACCATTACCCAAAATTTGGTAATTTAAATCCCCACTTAGCATTCCTGGTGTTAAGCTGGGACCTATGCGAAATGACTGTTCATCGCATGGTTGATAAACAATCGAACACATGTCCATCTCCTGTCTCATACATATACGGTAATCTTGATTGGCCAAATGGCGACCGTTATCAGCAAAGTTAAAAGTCTATAAAGAAAACAAATATGCATACATACATATGTATGGATGTATGTATATATATCTGGGTTATAATAATGGTAATAGTTAATCGTAAATACATACTTGAAATACACCTTCTGTTCCGGTGAAGTATTGTAAACAGCCTGCAGGCGCTCTCTGACTGAAAGGAATTTGGGAAAAACGTATTTCCCACAGTCGTGTTGGCAAGAATCTGGGTGCAAAATTCAGCTTTATATCAATTTCCATACTAGTGTCATTGGTGGTATTACGTTGCGAGTATAAATTTTCATATCGTAAAGGTTTTAAAGATCCGTACAAGGTATGACGAGCCAACATTCGCCCGCCAACGTCATAATACACTGTAAAAAATTTAAATTGTTTATATTTTAAATATGCTTAATAAAATTGCTTTATCAGCCTATAGATTACAACAATTTTAAACCTTTCCCCTTAACTACGAAAATCTTACATATATTTACATAAAAAATATTTTGAAAATTTTATAAGAGAAAATTTTTTATATAAAAACACTGCAGCCTTTTCTGCGACATTAAGTTGTTATTTTTTAAGTAGGGATAAGTAAAGTGTTGTTAGATTTTCTTCTAATAAAATTACGCGATTATGTAGGATATTAAATAATAGGCCATTGAATACTTTTTTTTTGCGAAATATTGTTTATCGTAATGCAGCTAAATAAATGTAGACACTGTGCCAAGTTAAGTTTTTAAATGCACTTCTTAACTAAAATAGCACAACAATTTGACTCAACTTACAATTTATCTATTAGTAAATCACTCTTTCACACACTTTCATATTTACATATTTAATAGAAAATCACTTACTATGCTGACCACTATTTTGACCACACAGCGATATAGTTCCACCAGGTCCACCGGAAACATTAAAAACATCACCATCACATACGCCCGTACGACGATTCGGTTGTCCCATTATGAAATGATAGAAATCAATACGCAATTGACTAATGTCATCGTTCATTAGTTTGATTTTCAAACTGCAATTAGTGACATTGTTGGGCATAAAACTGGGAAAACTGGGAGACACCAGATAAGTAATATTGTTGCTAATGGTTTCATTGCAATTAGCGATGACTGGCAAACAATATTAATTTAAATTTATTGGGGGATTGTAATAAGCATAAGCTAATTAATATGCACTTACATATACAACACACTCCAAAGCCCAAGGCACATTCACCTTTTGCTTCACCTCCCTTATTTCGGCACTCGTATGCATTAAAACAAGTGCCAATGCGACGACCATCGTTCGATAAACATTCGCCATCGACAGGAACCGGAAATAGATGTATAACTACAATTATAAAATTATTAAAATGAATTTTTAACATATCCATACAATTAGTATACCTTTACTTTGTCTCTTTGTGCTGTCAACCAAACTCATTGTTTCATTCATATCAATATTATTTTCCACTAAATTACTTGAAAGTTGCCTGGAACTAAATTCAATATTTTCATAAATATTTCCTTTGGCAGCAGCTGCCATTTCGTCATTATTGTCGTAAATGTTAGATTTTTTGTTGGCACTCCTTGTAAATCGTGTGTCATCATTCCAAATATCATGATGTTTCATAGGAGGCCAAACGTCATGATTCAGTGTTACAGACATTCGATTATCACTAACAGCATGAGGCGCCGTTCTTACTACCGAAACCATTATCAGCAACGTCATACCAACTAATACTACAAGCATTTGTGAGCACTTTCTTCTTGATTTATATTTTAAAAATGGAACACTCATTATTTTATTATTAACATGGCCACCAATGTTGCCGCTCCGCTTTACAAACACTTTTATTATCAACATTTTGTTCTTGTTTTTTTCTAGAATTTATTTTATTTTGATTTTCTTATACCTAAAAAAAAACACTATTTAGTGGTGCTGTTGTTATTCAGGTCATTACACTTTGGCTTAAAAACGGTTTTCAAACAGTTTTCATCATTTCCTTATATTTTTTTGTTTAATAATCTTTTCCAACCGCTAACGTTTTTTAACGCATTTCATTGACAATTTTCATTCGTAGTCATGTGCTTTCTGTCTTAATGTTTAAAAGAAAATAAATTCAATGCTGGATAATATCTGCTGCAATTCGATGCTGTGTTGTGTGTGGTTGTTTAGTCTTGGACGAGTTTTTTAAATGTTGCAAAATTACTTTAATCGAAGAGAGAGAGTTTTCACACATTCAATAAAATGTGTAAAAATTTCTTTTATTAGTTGACAAATTAAAAATTGCAAAAAAGCGTTATTTTTCCGCTCTTTGGGATGGAAAGATTATAATAATAAAAAGAGAAATAGGGATTGCCATTTAGAAGTTTTAAAATAATTTATACATATATTAATACGTAAGACGTAACTCTTTCCCGTTTATAGTAAATCCCCGATAAACATATGTATGTATGGATGTATGTTAATGTATTAAAAAATTTAATGCAGTATTTTAAAGTTGT
Organism: Paykullia maculata; assembly: GCA_003055125.1. Taxonomy (NCBI): domain Eukaryota; kingdom Metazoa; phylum Arthropoda; class Insecta; order Diptera; family Rhinophoridae; genus Paykullia; species Paykullia maculata. The sequence goes on along the minus strand of NDXZ01115125.1, from coordinate 640 downwards.
TACTTATACATACGCAAAACACATTCATACATATGTAACAAAATAAAAAAATCAACGTGTCTTGGTTTTTGTAGAGAAATAATATAGAGCTCGAAATACAAACAAAAAGAGAATAAAAGTTGATAATTTTAATTAATGATAGCAGAGTGGGTACAATTTTAATTATTGCATTAAGTTTGATATAATTAACATTATCGTCGAATTTTGACTCGTAGATGACTACTTACTTATTATTATTATTGTTGATATTATTTCAGTTTTTTTTTTTTTAATTTATCATTCTTAAACAATCAAAAATCTAGTTTAATACTTTTTTTTAGTTTTTAACATTTTTTTGAACCCTTGAATCGCATGCAAAAACATTAAATTTTTGCACGCGAAAACACTAAAAATTACCTGAATTTATATTTATTAGCTATACGCAAAACTTTTTGAATTTTGGATTTGACCCTACCGCTGATTATTTTTTCTCTTTTAAGAAATTTGTGTAAATTATGATAGTTTCGGACTCCATATTTAAGAATTCATTAAAAGAGTTTTCATCATCACAATACAACTGGCATAACCATTATTGATGACTCAATGTTTTATTATCTTATGTAAGAGTTTTTATATTAACTTTCTTTGTTAGATTAATAAC
>NDXZ01114512.1:0-10513 GCA_003055125.1 Paykullia maculata | reverse complement strand
GTACTTTTCTAAATTATATTTTGTATATTGGCTGTTTCACGGTTTGATCCTTACCAAATTGAACGTACAATTTTATTAAAAGTTTTTACATGTAAACTAATGTCAAACTAATATTATTTTTTTATTTATTACAATTAAAACTTAAACGTTTTCTTAATTTTTTTAATTTATTTTGTACCAAATGTAACTACAAACAATAATTTTGCTAGTCAGTAAAATTAAAAAAATATGTATCAATGTGCACATACACATATTGTATGTTAAAAATACTTTTCCACTGTTTTTTGGAAAATCATACACAAAATCGCTAAATCCTATGTCCTCAAATTCACTAATTTCATAAATGTGTAAAAACTGTAATACCAGGCGAACAGAATACCAAAATAACAGCAAGTGTCATTTTTATTAAATTTAATTTTGTACAACCAAAAAAACCAAAGCATACGTTTAGGCTGTATAATTTATTAGATTCACCCAGTTTTTCATTTTTTCTAAGGCAGGGTGTGTCAAATACTATTTACAGCCTAAAACCATGCTTTAGTTTTTTTTTGAATTTTTTTATTTATAAAGAATTAACCTTGCTGTTTCGGCTGGTTGCCTGGTACACGGCAGCGATTAAAGTAAAATAAAGTCGACGACGATAATAAATAATAATTTATTTGTTTGTTTTTGTTGTTTGTATGAATGACTAAGTGAGTAAAACAAAAATAAAACACAAACTTGATTTAAGAAATAATGATGCATTTTTTACAATACATTTTTTTTTTATTTAGAAAATTTATTATTTATAATTATTTATAATTATAGTTCCGAGCCCAGTCTTCTTTATTTATTATACAAATGTATATATATGTATATGTTCACATAATTAATGCATATGTTTAATTGTATCTGAAAAGAAAAAGAAAAAAATTGTTAGACTTTCACATAAAATGCAATAATTTTTAAAAACAAACGCCAATATTTATAAACTATTTTTAAATTTATCAAAGGTTTATGAAACAAATTTTGTATTAAAATTCGTTTTATAAACTCAAAAATTTATTATAAATATGAGGGATAGTGTTTAGACCCTTTTTCAGTTAAGTCATCAACAAACTTTTCATATTAAAAAAAGATATGGCAAAATTAATATAGTATGTATGTATGTATATAAATATGAATGTATGTATGTATGTACATACCATCTCTTTAACTGAACCCAAGGGTTAATTTTACTTTTGCATTACTTTTATTATATGATCATATCTTAAAATCATTGCAAGATGATATATGATCTGGAGTTTTTTAATATTTTAATTCTAAAAAATTATTTTAATTGTTTTTGGTTTTAATGTTGCCAGAGATTATAATAAAATGAAGACTTAATCGTATTTAAAAACAAATTTAGGCAATCACGAAGCTTCTGCAGTAGTCCTTTAAGTTTAAGTATTATCTTAATAGATTCATTCCTTTTACATTTATCTGTCATTTTAATGTTGCTGATGCCGGATTGCTCTTACTTCCTTATAAGTCTCACATGGTAACGAGTTATCAATACCAGAGCTTTAAATACACACAGCTGAGTACTGTTTTTAATTTAACGTTAAGGGAACTAAGAGCATAAATTGCCTTAAGGCTATCGACGTCGACCTCCTTGCGACAATGTTCAGTCTAAGGTTCAATATCATTGCTAAATATTTCTTAAACAAGAAACTTTTTTAAGTTAAGTATTGCGATCATATCATTATTTGAAAAAAAAATTCATTCTTTTAATTTTTTTTTGCTAAAAAATAAATTTATTTACCCCAAGAAAAAGAATTATGTTGTCTTCTTTATATCTGGACAGAAAAGTGAACGATTTTATTCTTCGTTGACTAATTCTAGTCTTACAAATGTCTAGTCTAGTCTTACATATGGGCAAATCCCAGAAACAGTCTACCAAGCAAAAATTTTTCAAATTAATCTAACTCAATTTTTTTTTCAATTAAATATTAGACAAGATGTTTAATTTCATAAATAAAAGAAAAAAATTAATTTCAATGATCCCTTAAGATTATACAAGAAATTAACATTTTTTTAGGTGATCGAACATAGTTGGTTCGATCAAGGCCATATTTTTATTCATTTAATTCTCTTCAATTTCAGTTTAAAATTTTTTTATTTACTATTTTGGAAAGATTGAAATTAGGTATGAAATATCAGGTCCATGTGTTGTGGCGTGCGTCATAGAAAATAAGGTTTTTTTATATTGTGTGAATAAAATAAACATTTTTTTTTTAATTTTCTATATTTTTTTTAAATTATAATTTTCACAATAAAAAAATATTATTAGCATATTAATTTCTGTAACAATTTGAGTTCCTCCAAAATTTGCCTTAAAAACCTTTGCAATTGTTATTGAATTATCGGTATTAGAAAAATTACAGAGTTAAAAAAAACACTAAGGTATACAAAAATACATTCATTCATTTCTACTGGAAGCTCTGTTTCGCATTTTTCCTATGTTCCCATCTAACATGGGCAACTTTAAAAAAAAGTGTGTTGTGACGAAGCCAATGAAATTTGTAAGACGAAGTAATAAAAACATGCATCTTCATATTTTTCAATATCTCGAAAACTAGTAGAGACACCATTATAAAAATATCAGGGTACTTAGACCATTAGACCATAAAAATAGCTTTTTTTATAAAAAGTTATTAAAAAATATGGAGATATTTTTTTTAAAATAATTAAAAGAATTTTTTTTTATATTGTTTATTATTTACAAAAAAAATGTTTGTAATTAAATTTTTGGCATCTTGCCAACTGTAATCAAAAGGAATGTTTTTTAAATCTTAAACACAACAAAAATTATGACCATTTAAATGAAGGATCCACCGCAATATTTTCAATACTTCAAAGTTACAGGGTTGTCATTGTTTATCAAAATTTTAAAAAACCGTTTTTAATATATACGTGCATTACTACATATATATTTACAAAATTTTATCAAAATCGGAAAGCATCTGGTAAAAATAACATGGACGTTATTCATAGACATTCGTCACGCAGGATTTGCCCATATAACAAAGAAATGATATCCAGAAAATTTGAGAGGCACAGTGTAATTAAACCAATTGGTTTATTATTTTTTTAATGAATAGTAAATCACATTTAAACCCTTTTTATTATCTAAATCTAAATTACTAATTATTATTATTTAAACAAAGAAAACAAATTTTTCTTTAATATTAATCTTCGTTTAAATTTTTCTCAGTGTCGATTTAGATTTAATAAAAAAAAACCCGAACATAAATAAAATGTTGACGATATGATGCACTTAAAGGAAAAACATCTTTGTGGAAGGACCAAGTGGAAGCCATTTTAACTTTTAAGACGATACTTAAAAGGAAAATACAGGAGACAACATGAAACAACATTTAATTAGTGATGTGCGAAACTGCTGCTGTATTTACACTTTTATAAATTTTATTTACGTAAAAGCAAAAAATAACAACAACAAAATAATGGAAATAATAATAAGGAAGTAATACGCACTACTTTTATATGAACACAAGACATTTTATTAAAAAAAAAAAACTCTTAAAGAAAAAGTTGAAAATTAAAGCAAAATGAAGAATTTTTGTACAAAAGAAATCTTATATCGAATAAAATCTAAAATAAATCTTTTACCATTCAATAACTTGTCTTGCAAGGGAACATGATATGAAATCTTCGATGAACCCTAAAAACATGGATGATGGGAGGGGTGTGGAACATTAAGGAATTTGTTGTTGCAATGACAGCAAATAAATTTTACCCAAGGGGGTAATCGATTGCAAAAAAAAAAATTTATAAGAAAAACATTTGCAGCACAACTCTTATGCCCCTCTCATGTTGTTGCGTAATCTTAGAATATGATGATAATGATGATGTAATCATCTGGAGCCAAGTGTACAAATGTAGTGCAGACCTTCTTAACCCATTATAAATCTTGTTATGTTTTAACAGAGACTGGATTTTGCCAGAGATAGAGGTGGGTGGTGTTTTGTTTTTGAACGCTTTCTTCCTACAAAATTTCTTAAATGTTTTAGGTGTCACATTGCGAAATGCGTTTCCAATTGCCATTTAATCGTTTCAATTTAGGAAATAAATTGCTTTTTATCCATCCGAAAAAAAAACAGATTTATTTTCGTGGTAACAAATTACATTTGCAACAACACGAAGGAATATAAAATGATATTTAAGTATTTAAGAGAAACCTTAAACTTAATGTTTGAAATAAAGAAAAGCAAATTACAAAAAACAAATACCAGAAAATTTGTAATAAAAAAACTGCAATAAACAATAAAATCGTAATAATGACAAACAACAATAAAAATTAATTTTCCAATCGATGTCTTTTGTTTTAGCCAAACAGTCGAAGACAGCCAACTATTGTTATTATGACAGTTTGCAATCAACACTAAACTATTACTTTAATAAAAAATAATATTAAAAAAAAAATACATAAACCGCATTAGTAATAAAATAAATGAAGAAAAGTATCTTCATATGCATAAACATGTGTACATATGTATATACAAATGTACGAATCGACAATAAACTTAAAAATAAACTAAAGAAAAAGCACCAGGCTGTGTTGTGTGTGTCTATTAAAATCTACATAAAATGTTTTAAAAGAAAAAAGAAGTCCTTGCATGAGTTTAAGACATACATTTGTATAAAAACTATCGACTGACTGTAGAATGAGTAAATGACTGACTGAATGAACGAATGAACGAATGAATAAATGTATATTTTATGTTTTGTATCTGTATTAATTCCACACTATTATATTTAATATTTACGAGTTTTACATGAATACGTTTAGCACATGTGTGTCATGTGTATGAATATAAATTGTAAATATTGTGTGGCATATATGAGGTTAAGTGGTAATTGCCACAATTTTATTTGCACTTATTTTGCGGTTAAGACGACGGTTTTATACAATTCAATACCAAATATCTACTTTTCAACTACATATTTTCTTATGTCAAACAGTTGTGTCGACAATGTGGTCGACGGATATGAATCGTTAACGCCAAATGAAAGTCAAATAAAACTCTATATTTGACCAACTCACGGTGACAGCTACAGATATATTTATAAAAAAATATTAGTTATTCCTTCAAGGATATCCTCTTATTTATAACGATCACTTGGAAAGATCGATATAAATCAAGAAAAGTTGCTGTCAATAACAAAATAAACATAAACTTTAACAAAAATGCACCAATCATTTATTTTTGAAGTGAAACAAGTTAGAGTACTATATTTGGCTGGGCCAAATCTTATATACCCTTCATCATGTGTGGCCCATTTGGGCAAATGGTCCAATTTGTTTTTAAATATATCTTTAGTTTCTCTCAAAGCTGAAAAACAATAATTTTTTTGTGTAAAAAAAAGATCTATTCTAATGTCTATTTTAGCTTATATCTCAGCCGGTAATGGATGGATCTTGCTTGTTTTCAATACTGATTTTCTCGAAAGTATTTTCAAAAGTTTGATACCACATACAATTCAGGGTGACCTATGGGAGCTATGAAGACTTGATTTCAACCAACACACGGACAGACGGATAGACGGACATGGCTAAATCGACTTCCCTATCTATAAGGATCCCGAATAATTATTTATCTGCCTTTATTAATAAATTTAAGAGACAAAAAATATACGAAAAAATTGACAGCAGTAGAGCCTACACTAATAAGGAATAGGTTTTTATTAAATAAAAATGATACAAAATTATTTTCTACAGTTCACAAATTTAAAAAAAAAAAATTGTCGGAACTACGATTCGCATTAATTTTTCTGCTATAAAGAGAATAATTGATGATGGGAAAGCAGTTCGTAAGTTAAGAAAAATCGTTTTTAACTGAAAATATGCGTCATCATTTTTACAATGTTCAACTGACATAAGAACTGAAATCTTTCGATCATGTAAAGGGTATTTTTATAGAGGTATACAACTTTAAGTTGGCAACACTTTTTTTAACTGGCGGCCATTTTGTCAGCTGTCAAGTGTTTATGTTAATTTTGGTTTGGCATTTCAACATGAATAGACTGACTCCTGAACAACGCTTCCAGATTGTTCAAATTTATTTTGAAAATCATTGCAGTTGATCCCGACTTTCATAAGCGAACTTTGTTTAGCAATGAAGCTCACATTTGTTTGAATGGATACCTCAATAAAAAAACTGCCGTATTTGGAGTGATCATAATCCTGCAGTGTATGTTGAGACACCGTTACATCCAGAAAAACTGACTGTTTGGTGTGCTTTATGGGCTGGTGGAATAATTGGTTCGTACTTCTTTAAAAGCAATGCAGGTCAGAATGTTACAGTCAATGGTGATCGCTATAGAGCCGTGATTACTAACTTTTTCCTTCATCAATTGAATAACCATGATGTGCAGGAGCTGTGGTTTCAATAAGACGGCGCAACATGTCACACAGCTTGTGCCGCAATTGATTTATTGAAGGAAACGTTTGGTAACCGTGAATTGGCCCCCTAGACTATTTGCTGTGGGGATATGTAAAGTTGCTAGTCTACGCCGTTAAGCCCGAGACGATTGACTACTTGAAGGATAACATTCGCCGCAATTTTGTTAATATACCAACACATATGTTAAAAAAAGTGATCGAAGATTGGACCTTCAGATTAGACTACGTCCGAGCCAGCCGTGGCGATCATATGCCAGAAGTTATATTTAAATTATAATTCCAGAAGATTATTTTTCGAATAAAATAAATTTCATGTCAATTTAAAAAATTCATATTTGTTTATTGAATGTTTTTTTAACAGAAAATTTTTTTATGTAAGAAAAACCTTTGAGGATATTTTAAGAGAAGTAAAAAATTTTCCAAGTTAAGAATAATTGTATTCAAAAGTTCGACAAATTCGAATTTAAGTTATTCGCAATTTTGTGGTTGTTGATATAAAACACTTCCTATTAAAACTTCTTCTTTTGTAGGGAACTGTCAAAATATGGAAAAAATATTTCTTAAATTTTTTGCAGAAAAATTTTAAACAAAGTTTTCAAAAAATCTTCTTTTGTAGAATATATAAAGAAATCATTGCTTTAAAGTTTTTTATTTTAGAGATAATTTAAAATTGTTTTTTTATAGAAATTTATTATTAAACCAAAAATGTAAAACCTTTTATTTTTATTTTGAATTTTACTTTTTCATATTAAAGGTCTCTTAAAAACCTTAAGAACTAAAACAAAGAAACTATTTTTAGAAAAACACACAAAAAAAATGTTAATTAGTCAGAGATTTTTTAAAGTTCTTCATCTGTTATACAGATGTTAAAAAAAACATACGAGCTCTCTTTCCAACGAACATTTTTAAATAATTTCTCTTTAGAAGGAATAATGCTTTTTGCTATTATTTTGTTTAAAACTGTAAATATTTTAAACAAATTCGCTTCAAAACAGTATGCATTTCGAATATCTGGTTTTAAAAAGGACTTGTACGATGGGGATTTTATTTCCCGTTGATTGCCAGTTACAGTTGTATTCATTTGTTTTGTGGGTTCGAGAAAAAAACTATTTCGGCATAAATGAATAAGAAACAACAACATTAATATAAATATAAACTAAACACGCCACAAACAAATCTATGCCTTACACTCATTGTTCAAATGGGAACATAAATGTTTAATTTTAAATGATAGTTGGGTGAAGGAAGGGGGTGGTTTAAATATAGTGAAATCCTATAGATTCCTTTCATTTCGAATGGAACAAACAACCATTTAATTTTCATGAGAAATTCAACACCAGCCAAAAACCAAATTCCTTTGACTTCTCTAACTCACACACTTTAGAGTTTAAATATATTTACAGCCATTTTGCTAATTTGGTTATTTATAGTAATTTCATAAATCGTGAGCTCAGACAAAAAGATTGCTGTTGTTGTTTGTCTGTCTGTCTTGAACAAACTATAAACTGGCCAAAAAAAAGAGGAAAAATTCAAACAAAATCTCTAAAATTTAAGCGTAATGTTTTTTTTTTGAAACGTAACGTATGCAAGGAGTTAAGAAACCATAATATTTACAACTACAACTAGAAGTAATATTAAACACTATTACACATGCAGGCAACAATAATAATATCATCTATGAGTATCGCAGGAAAAGGAAATGTAACATTTTGGTGTCTGCTAGTTTTCACAGTATCTTTGCCTTTATGTTGTTGTATATATGTGTGTGTGTGTGTTTACACAATGTGTCTCTAAGCTAATCCCGAGATAGTTACAAAATGTGTTCAATTTCATTGTTTTCTATCTTACGAAGGTCTGCTGCTGAAAATGGTTTGCGTACCAGGATTTCAAAAAACCCTTTCAAAATTAATGCATCTCAAAAGGCAAAATTATATTCAAAGCTGGTTCTTTTCTTTTTTTATTTATTTAAAAGGCTGTTACTATTTGTATTTGTAGACATTTTAAAGTAAAATAGTAAATCTTGGCTAACACTGTAACACTGAAATTTTTGCAGTCTTAAGGTTTCAGTTATATTTATGTATATTACTATCGGCGGACTATGTACTTTATTAGGCATAATAAATTTATAAGGACTTGGGCTTCTTTCATATGTTAATCTTTAAAACATCCTCCATGTGTGTTCCATAATAAACATATAATAATAAATGTGTCTCTGTATGTGTATAAATATGTATATGTAAATTAGAAAGGATTTAAATTTTCTTATTTAGGTAATACCATTTTTCCTTACATTAAATTTTCATAATAAATTTTACTTTATTTGTGATTATTACGCTATTTTATTGGCTTTTTTGAACGTATGGGTTGTTGGCCTTAAAAACAATAATGACGTTGTTAATAATGGTAGCACGAGTTCGTTTAAATTTTAAATCTTTTTAAGGGCTTTACGTCTACTTGGATCCTTTTCTAGTTTTATGCAAATTAAATACACAAATACTCATACATACTGGTACAGTTTGTTTGTTACTGTCTAATAACCATGACCCATGATTGTAATTGTTTAGATTTACAATACAAGTTGCTAGTAGTTTTTGATTTTATGTTTGTATTTATATGTGTGCATATGTGTTTTTATGACATTTACATAAGTTTTAATACTAAAATTGTTTAAATTGTAATTTTAAATCTCCATCATAGTTAACCCCTAATGTCTGTGACATTTTTGGTCAAAACTGTACTTGATGGAAAAGCGTAAAAGATTTTTTTCCATATACCAACGTAGTTTTAGTTTATAGTAAAATATACGCCAACAAATATTAATTAAATTAGTTTAGAAAGTCCCTTAAGTGAATGAAAAGTCAAAATGATAATAACAAAATTCTTAAAGCTTTAAGATAATTCCCTTCTCATTTTTTTTTTGCTTTTACACATAAAAAGAAATTAAAAAAATACTGTCCACCTTAAACGTCAATTATTGCATTGATGCTTTATTTTAAATTTAAAAAATTCATTTATTTTGAATTTAGTAATAAACTTTTTTCTCGAGTTTATTGTAAACAACAATAAAGGAACCAGGGGTCTAATCGCCGCTGTCGATATCGANNNNATAATAGCTTTCGATAACGAATCGTAGATCGAGTATTAACTTTGTAAAACTGTTCGACACCAAAAAAGCTGTCGTAAATCGCAAAAAAAAATATTTCAGTTTGTGTGGTCTACAAAGAAGAACAAATATCAAAGTGTTATTAATTTTTTGATGAAACAAATGTATTTAATCCTTAATTTTCAGGACAAATAAAAAAATATAAATGCCAAACAAAAGGAAAAAATTGATGAGTTCTGTCAGAGCACCTCAATTTAGCAAAAAACCTTCTGTGGGCAGGGATAAGTTGTTGTGAACAGACTGTGGGACAGCACTTACTGTGCGTTTAAACTCACTTGGCCCGCCAACTACAAATTCAAAGTTGTGGCAATGCTAAAAGTAATTAGACATCTTCATCTGATCAAGTAGATCAAAGTTTAATGGATTATATCCTTAAATCAGAAGATGACACTGTAAATGAAGAAGTTACGACATTCAAACTAACGAAAAGTAAAGCAATGACAAAATCGGAGTTCTTAAAATCAAACATTACAAAAATAGAGAAGTATCAAAAGAACAAACTTCCAAGCTAGATACATTGTTAGAGTTGAAGGAACGGTCATTAATAATAAAAGAGGAAGAACACGCTGACAACATGAGCATCAAAAAAATTGATCTCAAAATCAGAGTACGAAAACAAACAAAATTAAACGTTTCCAATAGTTTTGTTTCGCTCATTTCCTTGGAAGCTACAAAGTAAAACATAGAAAACAAAATAGTAAAATACTTACTGCAAACGTTTGCAAACGTTTGCTGATTGATTGGCTCTTTACAGGAAAAGTTAGAGAGTTACCCAGCAAGCACAAGGTAAACGTTTGAAATACAATGATATCCAAATTTATTAAGTTTGGTGGTTTTAATCGCATTTTTTATTTTCAAACTTTCCATCGTTATCTTCTACTGTCAACACCTATTCTTTTTTT
>NDXZ01114166.1:0-15812 GCA_003055125.1 Paykullia maculata | reverse complement strand
CAAACAATGGAATTGTAAAATACAAAAGAAGAAAAATTAAAACCCCTGCATACAGCCTTCATAGGACTTGCAAACTCCCCATGCTGTCGCTAACGGCATCTTTAGTTTAATTTGCATTTCTGTTTAGAGCATTGTTCGGCATTAAAAGAAAACAAATTACGAACATGATCGGCTATTTACATTTACACAACACGAACTTTAACAAAACGCACACAAAGCCCATGTCAGGTTTTAACAAAGCTTTGTTTTGCAAACGCTGTAAAAAACACTAATACATACATGAAAATTTTAAACATTACATCTACATATTTGCCTGGCAATGATTTAGAATTTGGTAGTCATGTCTCGTGCTATTACCGTTTTACAAAAAGTAAATATGTACATAGAATCACTGTACAAAAAGGGAAGAACAGAAACGATACCAGACTCTTTTTTATTTCCTTTAGTAAAACTTTGAAAAAATTATGGCATGATTGCCAAGTTGGCAATATTTAAAGTCAGGTGGCAGGGGGCTCATTTTTGCCAACAATTTGTGATTTCCCTCCATTTGCCCTATCCTTTCCATAGTATTTTAAACATGATTATTGCATGTCTGCAATAAACAGTTGCTATCGTTTTTGAATTCGTGCATGACTGTGTTTAAAAAGACATTTATGTATGTGTGTGTGTTTAAAGGAATAAACGAGTAAATTTGGTTTTATGTTTTTTTGCATTTTTGTTTGACATTTTGGTGTCCCTATTATTTACCCAATGTTTTGCAAATTGTATACTATCGTGCCTGCTTTTCTTTAAACATTGTTTACCCCTATTACATGTCAGCAGATGAAAGTGATAATATAGTGCAACCAACGTGTTTCTAATATATTTCACACAATCTCACAATTTACTAAATAAAAATTGGTTCTTAATTCTTTAATTCTCTTTATTTACAATAAATTAATAATAAATTCTATTTAAAAAAAAATTGGGAAAAAATTTCTGTTGATAAGTTATTCTTTTACAGAAACTCTACAAAATAAATCTCTCATTAATAAAACACTTCGATTAATTTATTAATAAAACATTTCGCAGTTAATTTTTTGCTATCATTTCATTCCCAACTGTTAGTTTCCCTTATGTGAAATTTTATGCTTTGGGGTTAGTACTCGTATTCATTTATTTTAATTTTTTTGTTGATTCTACAAACTGATTGTTTTATTTACCTATTCTTGTTGGGTGGCACAGACAATAACTGAAGAGAGAGTCGTTAAACTTTTACCCCCTCCTTACTTTTATGTTGTGAAGATTTTCATTGACATTCTCTTTATGTAAAAAAGTAAAAAAAAGCAGGGCAAAAGGATATGAGGTAATTTCCATTGTTCATGCGTGTTAAAATAAGAGTGGGAGTAAAAGAGTGCAAACAATTTAACATTTACTGTTAAAGGAGTAAAAAGTGGAAATAAAAATTATGCTCAAAGTGTTTTAATTAACATCTTGGTTTTACAGGAAAAGCAAACAGACATGATTTCCATGTTGCTTAGTTTAAGCTTTTATGCTGTTATACCACGTTTTTTGCTTTTGTTAGAACTTTGCTGTAAATTAAAATGCTTTTTAAAATATAAAAGAGAATTTTTTTAAAAACGTTTCATAAAAAGAAAAGTAATTAAAAAAAATTGTCGATACAAACAATTTATGCAAATTCTTCATAAATTTTAAATTTAACAAAAATTTGCCTTAATCACAAAATGTTTTGCGTAATAGAAACAAATTTTTTTTATTTTCTATGATTAAAAATTATTTATATTTGCTAAAAATATATTTTATTAAAGATATAATAAAAAACTTTCTATAAATAAAAAATTTATTAATTTTTATTATAAACAAATTCAACATATATGTATATAAAAAGAAGAATATAAAGAATTTTGTATAAAAATTTATTTAAATCGATAATTTTGCGAAAATTGCCTATAAAAAGAAAATTTTCTACGAATATTCTTTAAGAATAATAGTTTCAAAAATTTTATTGAATTTTCCATTTAAAATTTTATCAAAATTTTCTATAAAAAGAAAGTTATTAGAAAATTTACACAAAATTAATAAAAATATTAGATTAATTAACCAAATTTATTTAAACATTTTACAATTTTACAATTACTCAAAATTGTATATAGAACAAAAAAAAATTAAAAACTCTTTATAATTTAAAAAAAAGAGACTTTTTCAAACATTTGATAAGATGAACAATTTTCTAACATGGAAAAAAAAATCTACGAATAATAAAGAATTTCTTAAAAGTTTTCAAAACATAACAAATAATAATTTACTTAAAGAAATTTTTTATAAAAATTGTTTTAATTTCTTTATGTACATAAATAAATATATAATTTTAAAGTGAGGTGCAGTGATTTAATAAATAATGAGGTAAAGTCCCATAAAAGCTCGATTTTCTTTTATTAGTAAATTTACCACAAACACAGTTATAGATACGCAAATTTAACAACCCTGTTTTTCTTATTTTCTTTTAACACTACACTAACTTAAAAAAAACAACAAATCACATGTCAACAAAAATGAATGTAATATATTTGGCTCTCTTTCCTTCCCCAAAAGTTCAATGTTATTGTTTTGTTTGCCAAGAAACAAAATTGTATATTATTCACACTATTTTAACCCCCTGTTTTGACACTTGTTTCTTGTTCTTCTTCTTGTTCAAACAATATTCTTCCTTTGCTCTCTATTATATTATAACATTTCCTTTTATTTGCAACGGTACATAAAGAGAACAACAACGTTGAAGACATTGAAAACGGAAAAATTAGTGACCTTAAAAATAATATAAAAAACTAAATAAAAAGTTTGTTTTGTTAATATACAAGAAACATATAAATCAATGAATATTTTAAAAAAATAAAAAAACATATTTGTTTAAGACATTATTAGTTTTAAAAAGTTTATTTTTTTTAAACAAGTGGAACAAAAGAAGATTTGCAGAATTTAAACATTGGAAAAAATCGATAATTTTCAGATGTTTATACCCTTCACTACTACAGGTGGAAATAGTATTATACATTTAAGAAAATGTGTGTAACGTAAAAAAAATGCGTAATACCTTACTTAATTTATATTAATCTACCCGGAATATTTTCTGAGTCCATTAGGCTGGTTGAACATATAAGCATTGGCCGTCCACTCATTTTTAAAATGAGTTAATAAAAATCGTGACATATTTTTTTTGTCAATTTGGTTAACAAAGCGTATTGATATTAGCTAAAATCAGTTTCTGATATAATGTTAAAATGAGTTGTGCTCTTCTTAAAGGCAATAAATAAAAATAAAAACTTAGTTAAATTGAGATTAACCATGGTTCTTATATAAAATCCTCAACTCAGTTTTAAATGTTGGTCTCCCTATTAAAGAACTAAAAATTAGTTTTACTTAAGCGAAAATGTAAATATATATAAACTTTTCTTAAATTACCCCCTTAAAAGAACCAACCCTTAAAATTTCAATTAAGATAAACTTTCTTAATAAATAATAAATTAAAAAAAAAAATTTATATACCAACTCGTTGGTGAAGGCTATTAAATAGTCAATCATGTTTGAATATAATTCCTCACTTTTTTGTTTGTTTTCTTTTTTATTGTATGCATGTATGTGTGAACATATGATAGTTAAATTGTAATGTTATGCGAATAATCATTTTTCGCATAACGTTTTCCATTTGAGGATTTTAGATGCGGGTATTTTATTGGAGTTAAATTGCAGTAATCTTACGACAATCATTTTCATTTCATTAACATATTAAACGTATATATTAAAATGATCTCTCAATTATTAAAAATATGAAATGCAAAATAATAGTAAATCTTTTTAATAAATAGATTTAAGATTTTGTTATAAACTTCAAAATAACACCATTGAAATTAAAATGACATTTAGTATTAAATAAATAAAAACGTTGTTTAACTTTTCATTTAATTTTTTAAAGTTGATTGAAACATGCGATTAATATATTTTTGTAATTTTTAAAATTGTGTTACCCTACAGTTGGTGTTATATGTACAATATTTTAAATGTGGCAAAAAAAGTTTACGTGAGACTTATTTGTGGTAAATTTTATTTCAATTTCAAAATTTTAAACAGTTTTATAGGGGTTTAGGTGTTCCTTAAAGAGGGCCTTTATAAGAGCTAGATCCAATTAATAATCGATTATCACAAAATTTAACGATTTAATGAGAGTTAAAACGGTTTTCGGAAGAAATACCAATAATGGAGCAACTACTTGGAAATTCATTAAGCCTTTGCACTAATACAGAAGTTATTTTGCTGAAATATATTTAACTACAATTATCTTTGAACCCACCAGCCAGTTTGTTAAGACATGGGCGATTTCATTAAAAATCATTAGGATTTGGTTTGGCATAATAATATTAATTTCTAAAAAAAAAAAATGTATTTACTAAGTTCCAAGAGTTTTTTCTTTAACATTTTCAAAAAATTTACCCCAACAGCTATAAAAGTGAAATAATAAATTTTTAAGAGAAATTAACAGTTATTAAGACAAAAAACTTAAAAAGTTTATAATAAATATAATAAAAAAAACCTACAAAAGTTAATTAAAGAACTATAAAAACATGTTGAAATTTACAAAATTAACAACAACATTAATGATTGTGTTCCTAATTTTAATAAAAAATGTTGCACAAATTGGCAGTTATGCGGCTACAAGCAAACTACAAGCAACATTTGAAGATAACAACATCTTTTTAAACAGCAACAACAATAATAACGATGAAACGCATCGTTTAACAAAGCGCATGGATTTGGAATCATGTTTGGGTAAGAAACACTTTTCAAACGTATTTTCACATACCAAATGGAATGGAGTGATTGCATTTAATGTGGTGGTCAAGTTTTTTCACTTACATGCATCCATACGAATGACTCATCATTATTTCATGTTTTAATTTATTTATTTTCTGTTCTGTTTTTTTCGGCATTTAGGCCAATTCGATGTTCATAAGAACACAATTATACGTACGGGAGAGTCTCAAGCCATTGGCGGTAAATATATACAGGGCATAGAGCTGGAAACCATTGAGGAATGTCAACGTCTGTGCTGTGAAACGGATTCATGTGATGTTTATATATTTGAAAGTAAAAAAGACGGTTACTGTTATCTATTCGAATGTGGTACACCGGAAAACTTCCACTGTAAATTCACCCGTCACGCCAACTACACAAGTGCCGTACTAACACCTGTTATAAGGCTGGCAAGTGAAGTTACCACAGCACATCCACCACCGGCACATTTAGGCCACAGTATCACCTCGAATATATCACAACAAGAGTGGGAGTTGTCTAATTTAAAAGTGAAACCGGAAGTAAAAGAAAAAACAAATTACATAGCTCAGAGTGGAACGGATGCCCTAAATACTCTAATTACAAACAATAAAAAGTCGTTAACAAGTGTTGATAGCAGTCTAACGCAAAAAGGTGTGTTTGTTCGTGTGTGTCTACAATTTTAAAAATATTCCCTTATTTTTTTTAAGAGTAATTGTTTTATTATATCCACCACCAAAAAAAGATATGGTAAATTGGTATATTAGTTAAGTCATTTCGTTTGTAACATATTGAAATATTTGTTGAAGATCCCATAAAGTATATATGTATTTTATTATTCCTTATATGTCTTTAAGATGATCTTAATCGTTGTCCGTGTGTCTGTCCCTCCAACTGCCCGTCGGTTGAAAAAACAATAAAACTCTACCGGAATAACATAAGGAAATGAAATTTGGCAGAAATATTTGCTATAGATCAATGCTTTGTTAGAAATAAGCGAAATTCACCCAATAGAAAAATGTTATGTATCAAAATGCAAAAACAGGGCACCGCCTTAAAATGCAAGGACGTAAGATTAAAAAATATATTTTACTGAAAATTTTTTTAATCTTTCAATTGAGAAAAACATTTTAAAATTTGTTGCTATGAAAATTACCCCTGTACAGTGCTGTACTTCATGTTGTACCTCATAAAATCAAAAGAGATGCCTGTAAGATACACATATGGCTTTGTGACCAAAAAACTTCACCAACAAATTTGGCAAGCCCACTTGAACGCCTTCATGTTTCTATTTCCAAATTAAGGTTATTGGTGGAAATTAGGGTGCGTCACCACATTTACGATCAACTTCCATGTAAAGCGTATTTCTTGGTGCCTTATTGCTCTTTAAAGGGCGAAAAAAAAATGTAACGCACCTGTCTCTTCTATAGGTCATACCATAGCATACAATATTGGTGGTGGTTATACAAAATTCGACACAGCCGAAAATATTGCTTTTATTTGCTTTCTTTTCCAGTTAATACCACTGTTCAATGTGGCCGTTTTCAATTCGCTTGCCATTCCGGCGACTGTATTGCCGTCTATAATGCCTGTGATGGCATACCACAATGTGAGGATGGCAGCGATGAGGGACCAGAATGTTCGGGTGCCAACAATAATATTTTAAATACAAATTCAAAGCCATTATCTCAGGATGCAACAGTTTCGGATAAAATTATAGCAACTCCTCAGTTTTCGGTTGCGCCAGCTCAACAGACACCTCAGCAACAACTGCAGAACATGCAACAGCAGCATTCACAAAACTCGGCGATTATACCATCTGTGGGTATGGTCAACAATCGTGAAGATCCGAATGTGTGGGAAACTCGCAAAATTGTTTCAGGTACTCCGACACAAGTGCTTGATAGCAGAAATCATGGTGAGTAAGGGAATTAAGCGGATTTATTTCGAACAAATTTTTTATGTTTATTCAAATGATTTAAAGAGTGATCAAATTAGGTACACTTGCTTAAATTCACTTAGAATAAAAAAAATAAAAATTTGATAAATATCCTCGCAAGGATTCGTGTCCTTCCCATATATTCCAAAATCAAAAATAGGTCATTAATATTAAAATAATGATTGTAACTTCATAAAATCCTATACACGGACTATCTATATCCTGCCTAATTTTGTCAAATTCGGAGCAAGGATACGTTTCACTCAAAAATGTCCTTAAAATATACAAAAAAAAACTTAAAAAATTCCAAACAAAATTTAAAAAGCATTGTACCTACATATCTACTCAAAAAATAAGTACATAGGTATCTGGTATTTTTTTGAAATTTGGGAGCCTGGTTGATAAAAACGGTAAAAATTATATTTTAGTACTTTTTTGGGGCCGTTATAACTATTAAACGAATAAACGTAGAAACATAATTTAAACTACGTTCGTCACTTCTCTAAAAGAAAATAAGAATACGGTTTCGGTACTTTTTGAAAACTCAAACGTATAGAAATAAAAACGGGGAAAACGGGAAAAATGTTAATTAGTCAAAAACTGATTTTAATAAAATTTACGAGGTAGAAAAAGGGAAAGCTTTGAGTAACCAGTTTGGGAAGCGAAGCAGACTGGGTCCATGCTAGTTAAATTTAAAAAAAAAACATACAAATTTATTAAAAATCCGCCAAATAACATGTGTCCTTTTCATACTTCATACTTTGAAATTAAAAAAAAAAACGGTGTAATAAATAAATTAAAAGTTTAAACTTTATGCCAACACCCAATATTTATAATGTTCTTAGTGATCACAAATTTTAACCCGCCTTGAGACTTAAAAAGGCAAACAAAAATGAGGGTTGTAAAACAGAAGCAGCTAAAATTACTATGAATATTTAAAATTTAAATTCATTCCATATTATTGTTTTTATTTTGTAACTTTGTAATTGCTAAAAATTTCAATAAATTTTTCTTTTTAGAATAACGGTACAAATCGAACGATCAATATTATATTAAAAAAAAATATGGTAAAATATTTAAATTATACATATGTATCTACATATGTGTATGTATAACTAGAGATTGTTAAATAATACAGTATTATACATATTAGGTCTGTTCCAGGTGCATAACAAAATAGTCCGGATTATCGAGAGTAAAAGAAAATTACTCTCTGAATGTGACAAAGTTGTCCAAAATTGCTGGAACGTAAAAAACCACAATTGAACATCGTGAAATACTAATGCTGCATACTTTCTCAATAAATTTTATTTTAGTGATTTTAGACACTTAAAATGCATAACATTTTAAAAGCAAAACATTTGCATCAGATGTAAAAGTAAATGAAAATAAACTGAAAAAAGTAAAAGCCAGCTGTTACGTAAAAAATTATTTAAAACGTTAATAAAAATGGCAAAGCCAAGTAACTATTGCATGTTCTTCTTTAATCAATTTTAAATAAAAACTTTATTTCTTTATTTAAAATTTTTTTGATTTTTAAATGTAAACAAAAAACAGCTAATAATTTAAGTTTAGCCCGAACTTACCCAAAGAAAAAGTTCGTACAACTTTGTACAGGAAATGAAAAATTTTACTCTCATTTTCTGTCAAAACTACACAAAAACTGTTATCTTTTTGACTAATTTGTGCGAGTTCGGACTGTTTTGTTATGCACCCGGTAAATTTTCAAAAAACTTACCTTTATGTATAAAACCATCATTTACTTTATTTTTTATGTATACATACATAGTTATTTCTTTTATTTTCCTGATGCATTTACTTTCGCTATCATTAATACAACAAAAGTAATGCGCGCCCTCTAACGATCATTACGCATTAAATACACAAGTCATTGTTGTTATTTTTAAGTTCTCCCAAACTTTTTGACACACACATACACACAAAAATCATACGATTGCAAATGCAACAACAACAATAGGCAAATAAACTAATATTTGCTGCAACAACACTGATCCACCATTTTTGCTATTTGTAGATATACATATACAACAATTGCAAAATATAAAACCACATTTTAGGTTTTTTTTACAATAACTTTTAACAACATTTTGTATAACTTTTTGTAAATAAAACATTACAGAATTGTTAAGTACACTTTTATAAACATTTCTTGTATATTTCTTTTAACAAACAACTACTTTACACATTTCTAACGATTTAAACACGACGACGATTGCAAATTACAATGTTACATGACAAAAACCGGCCATTAGACTGATAGGATATTTATTGCTGTCAGTAGTGTAACGCTATTTAGTAAAAGGGTTACCATAATGTTGTTTTCAGCTAAAAAGGAAAGATTTTATGTAGCATACATACATATGTATGTAATTTATTTTCTAAGAGTATGACCCCGTGGCACTTTTAAAGACGTTTATATTGGTACCAAATTTTATTAAGAAGGAATGCGCAAAAATATTACAATAATTTTTCTCAAAATCCAAAACGAAAAATAACGAATAAAAATCAAAAAAGATAGAGTAAAAAAACTATTTTTTGTTAAAATACATACATAACTCAAAAAAAACTAGTTTTGCAGAAATTGAGTTTATAGTTTTCAATTTACATACAACTCAGTGAAAATATTAAAAAAATATTTTCTGTCAAGAGGTGAGTTTATAATATTAATTAAACCAGTTCTAATTAAAATAATAAATTATTTAAAAACATATTCGAGTTTTAAATCCATTTAGAGAAGATTATACTGAGAAGTAAGAAGACATGCAGACTGCAAATGATTATTTGAATGCAACTTTTACTTTATTTGTATTAAACAATTACGATGACATGCAACTGATTAAAAACATGATTAACTACAGAATCTTAATCTATGTCACTGGCCACTCCCTCCTAATTTGCACAGCATAAGGCAGATGTTTAAATAGTCTGAGCTTAACTAGAGCAACAATTACTCAAGAGTTTATTAAACTTTTGTCTTAAACAAAAGGGAAATACAATTTATTTTCAAGAAGAAAAAAAATCATTTATAATTGTGTAGAGTAGGAAAACCCAAAATCCTATGGAAAACAAAGGAAATTTGTTTATTTTCAAAAATATTTATTTCTCTTGTCTTTGCGTTTGAATAGAAACGTACAAGATAATTTTACGAAAACATTAGAGTACTTTTGTGTGCATTAAATCGTGCAGGTTGTAATTGAAAGGAAAGCATATAGAAACCGAAAACAAGTGATTGTGACACGCAAACGAATCACAGAAATAAATGTATTTGGGTTTGTGTGTGTATGTACCAAGCTGTATGTATGTAGTACATACACATTTATTGTAATTCAAGTCGTTCATACTGATTTTTTATAGTTAGCCAGAGCTTTAAGTCAGTGGTTCCCTATAGGAAACTATGATTTTTAGCTTTTTTTAGACTAAAATTTGTTTTAATTGTTTTTTATTCTACAAACCTTCTTTTTAAATTATTTATAAATTCTTTATTTTTAGAAGAATTAAAAAAAATCAATTAAAGTTTTAAAGGGTGCCCAAAAAGCTATCTGCCATTTTTTTCAATTTAAAAAAAAGAAATGTTTGGAAATAGAAAACTACCAAATCTTTAAATTTGGACCCAGAATTATTAGGTTGGGAACCCACCTTTTATACATATAATCAAAATTCATTCACAACATTTAATGTGTAACTGAATGGCCTACACACGCGTGAGTTTTAAAGATCGTTGATGTTTCCACAATTACTTGATCGTTCGTACCTCCATGGTTGGCTGGAATGTTTTAGGTTGGTTATTATGCGCATAATTGATTGACTAAGAGTGCTTGTAGTGTGTAAGTACATATGTACATACTTTTATTATGTGATCATTCGTGTTGGTTCAGCTAATCATTCCATTCCAGGCATTCTCGTACGTATTTCAATAGACCAGTGCAGTATTTTGATGTCGTAATATTGTTAAAGTGGTGGGAAAATTTGTTTTTTACTAAATTTAATACTTAAAATTTTTTTTGGATAATGTTTGTTTATCTTAATGCAAAATCTATGGGAAATATCTGTAATGCCTTCGGGCTTTAAGTGGAAAAAGGGATGTGATTGTGATTTTTTGTTTTCGTAAAACTTACACAGTGTGTGTGAAAAGGGAGGCAAACGACTTTAGCATTTTTAAAAACTATTCAATCGAGCCTTCAAATAAGGCTAACCATAAACTTAGAAATAATTTCCCTTTCAGTTCATAGAATATTGTATAAAAATTCCTTGTTATAAAATAATTATAAATATTTTCTGCACAATAATTTGAATGAATTGATAAAATTACAAAAGTATTTAATAAATTAGGCGTTTGTCTTTATTTCCTTGCTTCCACTTTGACATACCATTCCTTTACTACATAAGAAAAAGACCAAAAACAAAAAATACATAAATATATAAACGCAAAAAATCACTTTCATCAAACAAATGTTTTTACCATTAACTAATTAACTCAATTAACAACATAAAGTACAATTTAAAATAAAAATCGTTCATGAAATAAATTGCAACATTAAACACAACAAAACACAGAACATGGCAACACGCACAGCTGTAGCAATAAGTTTTGCAAGCAAATACATCACCATCATCTTTACTAAAATCATACATAAACACACATACACACACACATGTGTTCTTTAAAATCAAATTATGGGAGTAAGAAAAGTGGAAATATATTACATGTACCTATGTATATGTATATGATAATAAAGGAAACAACATATATCTGAATTTTTGTTGATAGCAACAACTCATTCGAACATGTGACACAGCAACAAATTATATTTACACAACACGACAATCAGTATGTTATCTTGTCTGACAGTCTTGGTTTTATTTGGATGCGTGTAAATGGTGCGTTAAACAATAACCCCGTCAACAATTGAATGATATTGCTTAAGAAGAAAGAGTAATTTCTTGTCTAGCAAAAAACTTATTAACCTATTCTGCAGTTCGAGTGAAATAAAAAAAAACTCGATTTTATCTGCGTAAAATCTCAAATTATAACGACATTTATTAAATCTTATTTAACTTTAAAAGCTAGTAAAAGAGAAATAAAATTGTAAACTGAAATTGAGGTTATGGCCGTCACAATATTAAGTTTTCCGCCAAACACTAAAATGACATGCTATAAAAAATAAACAACAAAATTAGAATAATAAAACCTTAACATGAAATAAAATAGAAATTATATTAAAAACTAGTTATAGTACATATGTAGGCATTCTAGTGAAGACGGTAAATTAACAAAGAAACCCATAAGAAAGAAATGTAATTAGTAATGGGGAAAACAACAAAATGCAGACATTAAAAGGGAACAAAATTAGTTGTTTTTTTGCGTTTGTTTTTGTTTAAACTAAGATTCACCCAAATGATAGTGAATGATAATGAGGTTTATTTTTTTCTTCTTAACATTTTACAATTAGAGAAAGTTTATCTTATCTGATAAAAAAAAATCGCTTAAAATTCTAGGTAACCTAGAATCTTCAAACCTCAATCAGTTGGCGGCACAACAGCAATTACAGCAGCAACAACAGACCGATAGCTTTACCTCATATGTCAACAATCGTGGACAAAATAATGCTGTTTATGGTGTCGGCTCATCGACATTGGTGGAAAGTGGTCTTTATATGCCACATGTGAGTCAAGACGTTCCGAATAATGTTTATGATTCTCAACAGCAAAATATTCTATTGCCACCACCACCACCACCCCCACCAGCTCCATTAAATACCAATTGGCAACAACAGGCAATTTTAAATCAACAAAAGCAACAGCAGCAACTTGCTGCGAAATCATTGCAACCTCAGCAACAACAGCAAACACTGCCTAAAGTCTCATCTTCTTATGGGGGACAAAATGAAGTCATTCAAGCGCTGCAGCAACAACAGCAACACCAATTGACTAATACACTGGTTCAGCAGCAACAACAACCTGCCCAAAATTTGGTGCCTTCTTTAATACAACAACAACAGCAACCCTCTAAAACTCAAATAGTTTCTGTTAATGCAGCCGCTGCATCAGTTGGAGAAATAAAATTGGAAGATTCAGAAGAATACGACGACTCGGAAGAGAAATCAACTGAGCCGCCCAGAAAGGTAAAATAAAATTAATTAATTAATTTGCAAATATCTTTCTATCACAAGAGAATGAATGCAATAAATTTTATTTAGACGGCAAAAATTTGCAATTAAGTCTCTTTTACAAAATAATTGGCACCGTTCTTTATTATAGAGAGAATTTTAGATAGAGCAAACCTAAATTTGCAATAAACTCTCTTTCAAAGAAAACTTGATACAATTTTTTAATTACAAAGAGAGAATTCAAGATTTATTTTCCGACAATTCTCCATAATAATTTATTTATATGTATGTATATAGATAGATATATTAGAAAAGTTCTCTAATAACAGCGAGAACAAGTGGTTAAAATGTATGTTTATACAGAGAACTGACGATGGATTTTTTACATACTTATGGGGAGAAACTGGGATATTTTTTTCTTGTATTTAAAAATATACTTTAGGATAAATTTTCTAGAGGGAATAAAAATGTTTTTTTGAGAATTTCCTGGCAATACTATCCTTCATGTAGTACAAAAGACACGTCAAAGCTTTGTATCGTAGAGCACTTGTGGTAACGTGTCTGATGAAAGTTTAACATTCGTAAGAAAAATTATAAAAAGAGGCTGCTGTGGCCTTAGCACGCAATCGCAGTTTACCACCTTTCTTTCCTCTCCTTTCCCTTTTTGTAAAGAAGATATCACAATGTCATATTGACGATAATTGATTGTTAGTTTTCCTCAAGAAATTATTTTATTTTTAAATAGAATTATCTAAATTCTCTATCTATAGAAGAAATTTACCATTAATTTTTTTTTAAACAAAATTTTTTTATGCATTTTTTTCTAGCACAAACACAAAAAAGTCAAATCAAAATCAAAAGATTTGCCAAAAACCAAAGATGATCTCGATACTAAGTTAAGCATGAGCTCCCTCAAGAGTATAAAGTCCGCTATCTCGCCTGTGCACGAGCAATACGAAATAATACATCAAAATATGGCTCTCGAATTTCGCGATCATGATGGACAGTCTGAGAGACCGGGTGGTGCAGTTCTTTCACTTACCCTTGGCCTTTTAATAACCGCTGCTTTAGCAATTTTAATAGGATGCCGCATGAGAACTGTTGGCAAGCGGGCACGGCGTTTGGGCGGCAAAACGCCATATTCTCATGAAGCTGATTTCTTAGTAAACGGCATGTATTTGTAAATGCTACAGAAAAGAAAGTGTTTTTTTTTTATTGGCTTAAAATTAAACAAATAAATAAAACAAATTTAGAAATTTCATAAAATATAAATAAATAAATATTTGGAAAAAAAAACATAAAATTAGTTAACTTGTATACTAAACTAATTTTAATAATTGAAAAATATGTATGTTTTTTTTGATGTTCTTTTCTTCACCATTTGTACATACATATGTATGTAAATTAATCTTTAAAGTCAATCTTTAAAACTTAAAATCAAGAAACTGACTATCTTCCCAAAAACAAAACACATTAAGAAAATATGTTTAAAGAAACTTAGAAAAATTTCTAGTCGTGACGATAATTTTTTTGTGTAATCAGCAACTAGTCAATAAATCTAAGTATATTTTTTGTAAATTTAAATTAAAATAAATTAGAAATTATAGGTATATATTAAAAGATGTGTGTTATGAAAATGGTTTTATTTAATACATACTAATTGATTCTTTAAAGGACTAAGAACAAAGTTAAATCGATCGAATATGAACCGCCACAAATTAGGGCTGAAGCATAAGGGTGGCATACCGTTCTCTGCTCCAGGAGCAAAATTTAACAGATTAATGGAAGTTAATTCTTTAGGATCAGCTGCTTTTAACTGTAAAGCATTTTTTGGAAGAAATTGCTTCGACCTCTTTATAAGCTGTCTCCTCCATTACCTCCATGGTTGTATTGTCCTCCATAGTAAAAGCGGGCTTATCCGCCACTAGCAAATCTCTGGTCATTCCATCTTGGGTATTTGTATTGCTATTTGTATCTGTTGAGCTATCTGAAGATGAGGAAGAACTAGAGCTAGAATCATAATCGGAATGCGAATCATCAGAATCGGATTAATTATTAACCTCCCCAGTTTTTTGTACTTTATTAGATAGTCCCTCTTTGGGAGCTACCAACTCGCACACTGTGCCAGTCTTGATGAATGACAAAAGAATTTCCGTTTTTTATTTTCTTTATTATTCCTACATATGTATGTACTTTTAAATATTTAATAACGAAAAATTCCTTCTGCATTTATTACTTTAATCAATGAAAACTTTGGATTTGTAGTTTTCTTTAATGTTAATGGAAACTTTAATTAATAAAATTCGACAAAACAATAAGTAAAAAATGTTAAAAAAAAATTTTTTTTTATGTTGTTTTGTTTACAGTGGTAGTAGTTGTATTCTGAAGAAGTGTCAACTATTTATATAAAAACAAATCTAAGAACAGTGCTGCTTTGTTAGTAGTAAATATTACACTTTTCTAGAATTGCAACTCTATTTTCTTATTGGAGTGACATTTAAAGATGTAAAATTGGCGCGTTTTACTGTTTAGTTATCATCCGGTCGGTGAGTGTAAAGTGTGAATTTTATTGTTAATTAAAAGTAAAATATATCGCAAAAATCATGAAAATTTGTGTGTTTACAAAGCATTGCTTGTACAAAATCCAATCATACAAGTTTTACATGCATTTTTAAAGAATAATTGAATTAATAAATGTTGAAACACAAACTGCCATTCCTATGGCTAAATTCATTTTTTTTTGCTTTAATGAAGGCTGTCACAGAAATTTCTACATAACACGATGTTTTTTTTAGTAAGCCGAAGCTAAAAACAGTTTGGTTGGTTTTTATTTGTATGTTTTACATCGATATTATTTCGTTACTTATTTACAGCAGCTTTTGGAAAATTAAAACAACATTATTTAAAAACAGTCGGTACTG
>NDXZ01114064.1:0-25983 GCA_003055125.1 Paykullia maculata | reverse complement strand
CTTAACACATGTGTGTGTGTGAAGGGTATAAAAACAGGATAAAAATTTTACACAGCATAACAATTTGTATTTTTGTATGTATTTGTTTATAAAATTTTTTTTCATTTTACACCACTATTTTCGCAATCAGTCTATTTGCAAAGAGTTGGCTAAAATAAACTTATAATATTAAAAATTTGTTTTAATCGGTTCATTAAAAGTTTCTATGACAATTTGATTTTATATTTGGGAAAATTCATTTATTTTAAATCAAAAAAGTCACAATAATTGGTTTTAACAAAACCTCTCGTTTTTAACCATTTATTTACAAAATGTATTAGCATCCTGCTATATGTAACTGCTAAGGGTGAATGCGCTTCGAAGAGGATCTTTTGTTTAAATTTTTTAAATGTGAAAAATGACAATTTGAAATTGCAAGAGAGAAAAAGAGAATATGTATGATATTCATCAATATAATTGCACCATGATTAGCATTAAGTTCCCTATTACTCTTACTTTTTATGTGTATGATTTTATATTAATAAAGAAAAGAAATAAAAACTAAGGTATGTCTGAAATCATTATATCTAAAATATAAACTTACTTAAGCTTATAATAATGATTAATAAACCAAATTAAAGAAGAAAAAAAATTTAACTAAATTATTAAGGCATTTAATTAGACAAAAACAAGGTATCTAAACAATAACATATAAATTATCCTTTAAAAAAATAATAAAATAAATTAATAAATAACGACAAAATTAAGCAGTGGCACAAGATTTAAACAACAATTTGTTTGTTTAAAAAAAAATTAGATAATTAAAGTTATTTTTTTGTAAAAAACTTGCCATTAATTTTATTTATCTTTTTACCTTTTATGCAAAAAACGTCTAGAAATTTTCAACTAAAATATTACAATGTACATACATATGAATATTATATTTATGTGCAAATTGTGCCTACATTTTTTTTTTTTTTTTTCATTAAAATATGTAATTTTTTTGGCAAAAAAGTTTTAAAGCAGAGAGAAAAAAAAGAAAGTTTTATGTTTTAAATTTAGTTTTTTGTTTAAAAAATGCATACAAACATATGTATGTACATATGTATGTATCATGTACATGCCATTGTCATACTTTTATTAAATTAAAAAAACAATGGAATTTATATTAATACATACAAGCATATTTGAAAAGCATTAAATGCATTTGATTAAATAAAGTATTTGTATAAACTAAGATTTAAACTCAACGTGCGGCCATTAACAATTTCAACAAGAAACCTAAGGCCATTCAAAAACAAAAGGAATTTTGAAATATTAAACATTTTAAATAACAGCAACAACAAATTACCTTACAAATAAATTAACGAAAAACAACAACACAGGAAGCATAAAATCAATTAAAACTAAAACTGAAAAAATAATAATAAAAAAAGTATTTTATTATTAACAGTAATAAGAAGCAAACAAACATTTTTGAAATAAAACAAAAAAAAACAATTATATTTATATACAATACACAAATACATATATACATACATACATACATTATTACCTAAATATGTATTTACATAAAATAAGTAAATAAGTATATACTAACAATAAACAAAAAAGTCTTAGAAATTTTATTTTATGATATAATAAAGCAGAAAAGGCCTCAACAGTGTTATATCTACATACATACATACTTACATACGTATGTATATGTAAAACTAATATCTAAGCCCCCTTAAAATTATGTTTTAAAATTTCATTCAAAAAAGTTTTAGATGTCAAAAACTTGACATTTAAATAAAAAAAAAAAAATGACAACAGTTAATAATGAAATCATTGTTATTTTTTAATAAAGATTGTCTCAACAATTTTTTTATATTAAGTGCAGAAAAAAATGAAACTTAGAACATTCTGAAAAAATATCAAATCTAAAAAGAAAAACCTCTTATTTAAAATTGTAAGTAAAAACAAATTTAAGAAAAATAAAAACTTCATAACAATTTTAATATTTACAAAACGAAAAACAAATCGTTCTAAACCTTTAAATTCTTAAAAAAAATAATTTTGAAATAAATCCAAAATTTATAAGTTAAACAAATGAAGTCGTCGTTAGTTGCAATTTGAATTAAATTTTAAATTTCCAACAAAGCTTTGTTTTAAATTCACACTTTGTTTTAAATCATTTAATATAAATAAAATACTACAATGTTTTTTAATTTTGAAAACTTTTTTACCACCTCAATGGTAAATATAAAAATTAAGTACGTGTTTGTATAAATTAACAGTTTAAAAAAGAAAATTGAATTTTTGTTATTTAAATCAATTTATTATTAAATATTAAATTATGTAATAAAATATATAAATGTGTTTAGCAAAATTAAAAAAATATATATTAAAATATCAATAAAATATAGAAGTAAAAATAAAAACCTTAAAGCTTATTATTAATTTTATATTTTAATTTATTTTGCAACTTGTAAAATATTATTTGCTATTAAAATTTAAAAAAAAAACATGTAACAGTAAATTACAAATCTCAATAAAAAAAATGTAATGCATAAAATCTCTATAATTTTATTAGTAAAAAAACTATATTCTGAATGCGTTTTCTTAAGAACTAACAAAGTGGTTTTTTTGCCAATAATCCATTATGAGAATTTTTTTATGTGGAAATATCAGAAATTTAAAAAAAGTTTGAAGTAGCTACGCTGAATCATTTGCCGTTTTTTTATTTCTATCTGTCCCCTTTCTTTTAATATGTTTGTGAAGAGAAAACGTTCTAATCGTTTACAAATTCAGTGCTAAATATATGGTATTTAAGAGACACGTACAAATATGAAAATTATTATTTTTAAAATTGAGTGAATATTCTGCCATACCTCTTAATAACAGCCTGATTATATTATTTTAAATGAATCTGTATACAATTCTACTGTGTTTGATCTTTCAAAGAATAAAAATCAATACTTACCTATTAACTTTTAGCAGGTTCAATGATCAGTACTCTATTTGACAATATTTTACACATAAAATACGTATAACGGCATTAAATATTCTTCCTCCACCAATAACCTGCATGTATATATGTAATATTAACTAGTTAAACACAAAAAGTAACATCTCTTTAGGCTCGTTTAATTATTTTATTAACGAAATGCAATGTATTCAACCGTGGCCAATATACATACATATGTACGAACTTAACCAGGATATTTTAAGGTTGTATGGCCTAATTAACAAAAATGACAAATAAACAACGCCATAAGAAAATTGAAGTAAGTATGTGTTATTATAGCTAAACAAACCTTCATATGTACCTACTTAGGCCTACTAGGCTTGAAGAAATCATTTCGTTAAATTGTGGTTAAATTTAAAAACGGAGGGAGCTGTCTTTTTATTTGGCTTTATCATAGCCGTTTGTGGGCCAAACCAAGGCAAATTTATTTATTAGACGATGTCTCTTAAGGTGTCATAATTGCAACTTTCTGCCATCTTTATCTCATCGAACGTGAGTACACAAATCTTGCTTCGCTGTCTTAATCAGTGATATGCCGCATGAATTCGTTGGCTGTTGCTAGTACGCCTTTACTTTTATTTATTTTAAGGCACCAACGCTGCAAAGTCGTGTGTTAGGTAGTGGATATCTTTTCTTATGGAGGTGGTTGTAGGCTCTAGGACCGGATGCGTGTGTTCACTGCATTAGATATGCCTGGCCATTTAAATTTAGGTCTTTTAAAGATATTCGTTTTTTAATATGTTCCTCTGCTAAAATGAAACGACGGCTATATTCGCCTAACTAAGCTTTACTTTTAAATCTTTAAACTCATTTTCTAAGCTGTTAATTTTCTCCATTCATTTTTGCCTGTCGACTTCATTATTAAGCATTATTGGTCTAGCTGTATATGCTGGCAATGCTGTGACTTACTAAAAATTGGCAGCCCTTAAAAAAATTACTACTTGTTTTACAACCGTGGTTGTTTAGAATTAAAATTTTGCCGTTTTTGCAGACAATGACGCATATGAAGGAGAAAATCACATAAAATATGTTATAAAGTGATTATAAGAATAATAATTTTATAAAATCTTACAAAAAAGAATGCATAACGAATTGAAAATATGCAATATTACCAAATAATTGGGAAAAGGCAGACAGTAAATACAAAAAAAGGGAAAACAAAGTGAAAAAATACAACAAAAAAGAAAAGGGAGTAATGTGAATTGCTCTGGTAAAATATAGCAAAAAGTCATGCAGCAGCAATCAGTATTTATGTGTATGTGGACAAAGTGATAAAAGTGTTTAATTAAAAAAATATCAGGGGCGGGTGGAAGAGATCTTCATCGTCACAATAATAATTATCCAGTCATTTGACTCAAAAGCAACACAAAATATCGAAAATTTTTAAGTTGTTTTTTTTCGAATAAAAAAATTTTATATCTAAATACATAATCAGGATTAACAAAATCATATAAAAAATCAAAATCAACTTGTAACAATTGATTACATATAAATTATGATATGGGACTTTAAAGAGAAGATAAATGACATGTAAAATGACATATTTATTAAATTAAATTTATTGAAATTGGGTTTTGAAAACATACATAGGTACCTATATAATATAAAAAAATTATAAGCCGGTTCGACATCTTACGCCCTAATTTAGATAAACATTCTACATGTTAAAATAATAAGTGACCATAATAAGAAAACAAAGGAGTAAAAAAATAATATAATAAAATCTTAAATAAATGATTTTTCTTATCAAGTCCTCATAGCAGTACAGCAAATACCCCAGCAATTATAGCAACAAGAAACGTAACACAAAAATTAATCCCAAACATTAAAAAGGGAAATATTTTTAATTATATTGTTAAAATTGTGAACTTTATGTTTTCTAATTAAATAATTAACAAGAAAACTTATAATAACAGTTGTGTGTAGGTTTCAGAAGCCTAAAAAAGTGAATGTTTTTTTTAACACAAAACAATCGAATTGTACACATACTTCTGCAGTGCTCAACAACGCGAAAGTGCTTTCATCTTCCATTAACACTTACTTCTACCTATAAGTTCAAACCCCGCGACGTGTTAGTTCTACAATAATGGCTCGTGGTTTTGACCATTTATTTAAACTTTTAATTATTGGCGACAGTGGTGAGTTTTGAATTTTATTATTACATTCATATACCTATGTAGGTATTTTTCTTTTGTGTAGTAAAAATAGATTTATTTCTTTAGTTTTGCGTACATAGTGTGTAATTCCCTGGTGTCCCATATTTTTGTGTTCTTATGCAGCAAGCAGATTCTTTTCATAACATTTTATCTGTTTAATGTATCTATAGTAAGACTGTGTTTATTTTATTTTTAAGATAAAAGGTTTTATTTAATGCTAGGGCGCGCTTAGATAATTTTTTTTACTTTAAGATCGATGTTTTAATGGTAAAATTATGTCTACATTGAGCGCAAACAATACAAAGAAAAAACTTTTTTTTATTAATTTTTCTTTTACAAAATTTGTTTTGTGGCTTATGTTTACTTTGCCATCTCTATTGAGGAGTAATAAAAGAATGTTAAATTTGAAACAAGTTAATTTGTTTTTAATAAATCGTAAATACATTGATATTTTTACATTAAATTATACATTATCATCTGTTGCATTCAGTACATCATTAAACATTTAGAATGAAATAAAAAGAATAAATTTATACATATCTTGTAAAATCCATATTAAAATAGGTATATTATGTTTTATATTGTAGTATCTCTTCCTTTATTCCTTTCGACTATTTAAAAGCCTTCGAAAATTAGGAAAATATATACATACCTATTTTATGTGTTCTTTAATGTTTCTAAAATGCGAAAAAAATATGAAAATAAGCTTAAAAAATCTGTACAAATCAGTATACACATTTCTAATATACCTACCAGATGAAAAATGAAAACATGTAGGTACATACTGATGAAATCATTAGGAATGATCTGCCTATTTAACACGCTTAAGCTGTTGAGATATTTTATTTTTAATCAAAAGTTACCACATTGTATTTTGATTGATTCTTATTAACGACGTTAAATCGATAGATTCGCATTAATAACAAATTGAATTAAAAATGAAATCGAAATTATTTACTTTTGCGTATAGATGTACTTCTTATTACTAAAAGATGCATATCATGTCATTGTAATATTAAACAAATGTAAACAAGATCGAAGAGAAAAACTGAAGCTCATCATCTTTTTGTGTTGCAATCACGCTTAAAAAAAGATTGTTGTTTGTTTACTTTAATTTTAAATTCTACATAAATTCCTTTAGATTAGCTTGATGAAATTATGTACATCTTATTAAAATTAAGATTTGTGCTACTTTTTTACAAATTATATTATAAATATTGTGAGAAAAAATTATAGTGATGTTATAAACCGAGTTATATGATTATTTTAGTACTTTGCAGTTTAACATATATTTAGGGTCAGAAATTAAAAAAAAAATAGGAAAAA
This sequence comes from Paykullia maculata, assembly GCA_003055125.1. Lineage (NCBI taxonomy): Eukaryota > Metazoa > Arthropoda > Insecta > Diptera > Rhinophoridae > Paykullia > Paykullia maculata. The sequence goes on along the minus strand of NDXZ01114064.1, from coordinate 19,512 downwards.
CCCTTATGTAAACCTATCTGAATACATAGTTAAAAATAAAATTGAGCACTTGTTGTTATTTTAGTTATTCAATTATCAGAATATATTTATTGAAGTCGAAAAAGCGATGTTCGTCTGATCATGTAAATCTTATTTGCTAAGTTCATGTCGCAATATAAATATAAAGTTCTGTACACATGGTATTAAAAAGTTATTTTTATTATTACCAAATAGCATAAGAAAAGTACGTTTTCATTTTTCCATTTTTAACAAAAAAAAATCTTTAGATTACTTGATAAACCTTGGTTCTTTCTTCACGCCTATGTTAGAACTAAGCGGTAATGTTTTTTATTTTGTCTAGTTTACTGTCTAGTTTGCAACATCCAAATAACTTAAATCCAATAACTTAAATATTAAATAACAGGAATTATGCAGCTCCAGTGAACTACATAACTATATACAAATAAAAATAGTTTACCCATATGTACATACATATGGATATCAGTAGTTTAACCTCTATAAGGCAAATATAATACATGAGCTCTCTTGAGTCTTCGTGTTTCAGTGCTGTCGTCTAAAAGTGCAATGGCCACAGGATTTATATGGCAACTTAGTCTTTGAAGGTAGTTTTTTTTTGAGCTTTGTAAATTGCTATTTTAATTTTTAGTAATTTACTCCGTGTTCTACAAAAATTCTAAAACACAAATGTTTTTTTTTTTACTTTTGCCATTAAACAAATAAATATAATGTATTATTTTTAGCTATCTAAATTAAACTATAAACAATAAATGGCTAAATGAGTGTGACCACTAGTGGTACTTTTATAAACTTCTGTTCTTTTTATATAAAATAAGTTTTTTTGTTTGCGATTCAATTAGCTGAACATGGCCATTTATAGACTTTAAAGTAGTTTTCTGCATTAAATTTGATATATGTGACCCGGCCTACGAAAAGGTGGCTTATGACTTAAAAAAAAATTGTCCACTTTTTTTTTGGTTTCGATAGTTTTTGAGACGCTCTTTCACGTGGTGAAAACTAGAAAGTCCTAACTTGCTTAGAAGTGTACTAAAAATGTAGAGAAAGAAGAGCACAAATGAAAGACGAAATGCATTGTTTATCTTTAACAGCTGTTTCTCGCAATTTCTTTTTTGAGTCATAATCCACCTTTTCATATATAGACAATTTGAATTAAAAAAAATGAATTTAGCATAAACTTATGTAACTACATCTTTCATATGCATTTAAAAAAAAACATGCTAAGCTGCTATTTTTAGAAATACCTAATTTGCGGCGATAATGTTCCTAAAAAGTAAACAAACTTAATAAAATAAATTTCTAATTAAATACATGCCTTTCTCTTCTTTTTATTTTTACTTCACTATTTAGGTGTTGGTAAATCTTCACTGTTAATCCGTTTCTCTGATGACACATTCTCCGGTAGTTATATCACAACAATTGGTGTTGATTTCAAAATACGCACAGTAGTCATTGATGGCCTGCGAGTTAAATTACAAATTTGGGATACTGCAGGCCAAGAAAGATTCCGAACGATAACTAGCACTTACTACCGTGGAACACATGGTGTGATTGTCGTATACGATGTTACAAATGGTGAATCATTTGCCAATGTGCGGCGATGGTTGGATGAAATACAAAATAATTGTGATGTGGTGAATAAAGTATTAGGTACAGTATTGTGTTGTCCTTGCTAATTTATAAAACTAATTAACAAATTAATAATCTTTAGTTGGCAATAAAAATGATGATCCTGATCGAAAGGTTGTCATAACCGAGGATGCCCAACGGTTTGCCCAACAAATGGATATTGAATTATTTGAAACATCTGCCAAAAATAATATAAAAGTTGAGGAAATGTTCCTGTCGATAACGCGACAAGTCCTTCAGCACAAGTTGCGCAATGCACAAAATGATCAACAGAAAGACACGATTAACTTAAAGAAATCTAGTGGCAAAAAGAAAAGCAAATGTTGTAGTTGAAAATTGAAGATATTAAACCTAATAAGATCATCTTTGCCACAACAAAAACAACTAAAAGAACAACCACTACTACCACCGTCGTCGCCGTCATTATCTTTATTGTTGTCTTTGTCGCCGCCGCCGCCGTCATTATTATTAAAAATATTTGTATCTCTATTCACCACACCCCCGCAAGCTACATTTCAAAAAGAGATGAAATGAAAATTTGCATAAACATATAAATTTAAATAAATATAAAAATGCATAAAGATTAAAAATTATTTTGTATAAAATATAAAATTTTTAATTGAAAAAAGGAAAAATTAAATTAAAAAATATAAATAACAATTTTTATACGTAAAAATATTAATGCCTCATGCACATAACTGGTGCATACAAATTATGAAATCGAATAATTTTAATAGATTTTCTTTGTTCAAAATGTATCGAATAATGGTGATCGCATATGGTAGTGTGCTAGCATTGCTGCTGCATATGCATGCGAAAGTATATAATTTGCATACAATTTAGTTAAGCTTTAAAACCAACAGTTTTCATAGTTGCAATCTGCAAGTAAAAATATTCTAATACCACAAAATATTTTATTCCATTTAGAAATTCTGTTCATAAACTTAATAGTTGCAATTTTCTGTAATAGAATTACAAACACTATTTTAAACTTTGTTCGAAACTCAACTGCCACCTGGAAATCACCATTTATATAAATTCTTTATGTTCTTTTATTAAACATGAAACAAAATGTTTTGTTATTTTTTAATATTTTTACTAGATTTTGTAATAAATAAAAAAATAAATATATATGTTAATCTTATGCTTCTAATATGTGGTCATCTTTATTAACAAACATTCAAAGAACTTTTCTTTCTTTAATTTTTACATTTTATTTAGTTTAAATAATGAATTATAAAACCAAGAATGCATAATAAAGCAATAAAGTTATTATTAGTTTAAACCCAAAACATAACTAATAGTATATTATAAATATATTTATACTTGCAACACACATACATACATAGGATATAAAAAAATAAAATATATTTTAATAAAAGAAAGACAATTGATATTTAAGTAGTACCTTATACTTGCATTTATTAAGTTTTCAATAATGTGTCTGCTTTTATAATAAAAAGCGTACCGATATTATAATTTCGCTTGCAATTAAAGACACAACGTCGTTTAAATATTTTCCCTAAAATATGTTTGCCTTTTTGTTCGTTATTTTATTTTTTTTTTTTTTGAAAGTGAAATACGCCTTTTTTGATTTAAAGTGACGATCTGGGTTCTCATCCAGATACAAATGTTTTTATACACATGAAATAACATATCAGGTAGCCCTATTATTTTTATAGGTATATAAAGTTTAACAGTATTGGTGCTAAGAAGAGAGCGAAAATTATTTTGTAAGTATGCAGTTCAACAAAACAGATGGCAAAAAAAAATAATCAGCTGGCGTTGTGAGGTTACATAATCGATAGTATCATGCATACTCGCGTCATTTGAGATATTCTGGCGATATTTGACAGGATATTAAGCAAGAAAGCCAAATTAAAATCTAGCATCACTTAAATTTGCAAAACGAAAGTTTTAAAATTTTGTTTTTTATCGCAGAGTTTATTAACAGCCTTAAAGATGCTTTTGTTTTACACGCAATAGACTATAGTTATATATATAAGTACTACATACGAACCAATCCTGATCTGGGACTGAATTAAGGGAAACTTTTTATATAAATATCCGAGTATCATTTCTTAACCCATTACATTTGTTTCTTTGTGCAGTTTAACTGCTTTATTGAATTTATTTTATTACATCTTTATTGCTTATTACATCACCATCGAACAATTTAAAAAAATGCATATTAGTCAAAAAAAAAAAATCAGAAGACATAAAACTAGAGGCAGTAAAAGTGACAAGAATTTATATACATACATATCGTCATCTAAAATACAAAATTTTATTTCGTTTTTTTGCTTCTCCTGTAAACTTATGAAAAGTGATGTTACGTTATTTTGCATTTTAGATGACGATATGTAGTATGTATGTATACAGTATAGAGGCCAGACGTGTATTAAAAATTGAACACCCAGTTTTACCAGGCATTACTTCTAGCTTCCTACCTTTAATTACTCTTTTATACGTGCCTGTTCTGTATTCCAAGTGAAATTATTCCATGTGGAGTTGTAAAATTATTCGTAATAAAAAAATATTTGAAAATTTTGTGATCTACATTCCACATATTTTTTATTTTTTTAAAGTTTCGAAAATGCAAAAAAAACACATATGTTTTGTGCCATATACAAAAATACATATGTATGTATGTAAATACACAAAATTAAGAAAATAATAAAATAAATGCCTTTATTTTAAGTTATTTAAACTCTGAAAAATTCGTCAGGAAAACATAAGAAAGCGCTGTTTAAGAGATTTCTCCAATCTAATGACAATGCGAAAATCACAGTTAGTTTAAAATTCTGTAAATAGTCTTTGTTGTCTATATAGGTTTATAGGTAATTTCGAAAATTTTTTGTTAAAATTTATGGTCATATTTATTTTTTCTTTGTCTTGGTAGTAGTTATGTTAAAAATTATGTTACAAAAATAAAAAGAGAAAAGAAAACATTCCAAATTATTATTCATAAATATATTTATAAAACTTTCTTAAGATTTGATTTGAAAAAAGTGTAATTCTTTTTTTTGATTCCACTAACATTTTTCTACACGAAAAAAAAACGACAAATTTTATTCGGAAATGAAATACAGAACATCTAAAGTATTCGGAATTGTTCACTTACGAATAAAATAATTCGTATTCGGAATACAGAACAGGGACTATAATATCAAAAAACCTTCCTTCGAATAAATGTAATGTAAATACATTTACAATTTCCTGATTTTAAAATGTTTATAGCGAAAACCATATTCAGCTTTTAACTCGAATAAATTAATGCCATTCGTTGATTAGTATGTTAGGAACTTTAAATTTTTTAAAAAGATATACATACATATGTATATGTAAAATATAATAAAAATATCACATAGTTTTGCATTTTTAAGACAGCAATTTGTCTATCTTTCTACAAGGCTTTATAAATTCTTCCAAACAATGATTCTGTTGGCAATGCTAGAGAATGCTTTTAAAAGGCCTAAATGAAAAAGAAAGGTCTAAGTTTTCATTGCCCGTGTCTGCTATATGAGGTTTTTTTAATATTCTTGGGGTGGTAATTTTTACTCTTTTAATTTTGCTTTTTTTTTTTTTGTTGTTTTATTATGGGTGTATAGGCTATTGAGTACATTATAGAAACAACTAAACTTCATTTGCGTTGTCAGCTAACAACTATAATTTTGCTGTTGCCAATAAAATTACACTTGGCAGCCTGTTGTAATCTGTAATGTTTTTTTTTTATTAATAATGGATCGATTATAAAAATTTAAGAATTTTATACTACTTATGCGACTTATAATCAATTTATGGCATATTCTTATAGTTACATAGTATTTGATAATTCTTTATTAAAACAAAATCTAAACCACAACTATGAACAACACTTTTTTCAAAAAATTCACAATTGATTAAAAGTCCTTAATATCATAAAATAGATAAAAATCATTTCTGAGCATTTGGTTATGACACAATCATAATGCACTGTTTTCTTTGTATTTTTGTTTATAAAATTATACTCTTACACATTTTGTATTGGCACGCTTTTGTGTAAGTTTTACGGAATATAAACAACAACAAGGAAAATAAATTTTGATAAGACCCTCATTAAATTAAATTTATAAAAAGCATACAAAAATAATATCTTTTTAAAAAAATAAATTCTAAAATAACAAAAACAGAATAAGTAGTGAATGTCCTTGGGTTATAAAATACATACATAATGAAAAATAATCGAAACACGTTGGTTTTTTTAAATTTCTTAAATTTTGTAACTTTGTTTAGGTACACTAACAAAATTCGATTTTAATTAACAAACCAAATTTTCTGTAGATGTAGAATTTTTGAAAATGTTTTTAGAAAAAATTAAATAAAATTGTACATATACGATGACATTTTTTATGAAATAAGTTGAATAAATTTGTAGATAAATAAGCAACTTTTTTTTATAAAAAAAGATTTAAGAAAAACTTAAATGCAGTCTAAAGTTTTATTAAAAATAGTGTATAAATAATATGTATATGTATTAAATGTTTTCAATTTTGTTAATGTTTTCTAAAAGAAGAATTATTATAGAATTTTATTTTAATACAGAATTTGTTGTAAAGAGAATTAATTGATATTCAAAACAAGAAAAATATTTTTTCGAAAATCTTATCTGTTAATGTAAACTTTATGTCTTATTTTAGAATCTTATATGTACATACACATGACCATATGTATGTATATAAAAATCCAGCACAAACTTCAATTGTATATAATAAAATGTAGTGTAGGGCATAAAAAAATTGACTTTACGGACTGTAATTTTCTTTGCTGCTTAAGATTTATTTTACACCATTTCTGTTTCAAATAGACTGCGCCTTATTTTAATTTTTCAGCGAGATGTGATAATTAACAGTTAAAAACAACTAAAAACGTACACAACTAACGAAAACGAATTCGACATACGATTTTCGAGAATTAAGGGAGAACATTTTTAAAATTTTCATTAAGGAACATTTACTTAACTGCTGCACTTAATGTAAAATTAATTGTATTATAAGACATGTTTTTAAAATTGATTTATTCTTTCTAAAAAAATTTCTTAAGTGCAGCCCATGTTCATATGCAGGAAAAACTTTAAAGCATGCATTAGCATAATTACATACATATGTATGTGTGTGTTTATAAAAAAAGGACAAAAACACATTCCAAAGACATGACTAAAATATAAAAAATATCGACTAATTATAGTTGGGTAATTTTGTCATTTAATTTTACACGTAAATTAAAACAACGAATACGCAATTCTTAGAAATTTTATATAAGATAATTTAATTTGGAGACAAACGCATATAAATGAGCAAAATGACTTCCAGGAAATAAGTAGTTTTTATAGAAATATTGTTATATACCTGCTAAAATATCTTTTATTTCCTAAATCTTACCTGCCTTAACTATAAAATAGAGAAAATTTAAGAGCAAATTGACATTAACGTTTTAAAACTCCAAAAGTATAAACAAAAATTTTAATTGCCTACAAAAAAAGAAAAGAAATAAAATGAAAGTGGTAAGTCTTTCAATTAAACTAAGATTTATTAAATAATAATGAATTATTATTTTTTTAAATTTAAATATTAGATAAACCTGATAATTTTTACCTCATTGGTGGGTTCTTCGTGGTGTGGTTTAATTTTTAATAATAAACGTGAAAAACACCACTCTAAATTCTTCGGTCATAATTATGGTCAAAATGAAGATTCTCCCATTACCAAGATAAAAAGTCAGCAACAAGTCGTGCAGTCATCGGCAAGTCATCATGTACCTAATGGTCCACGTGGAGATCACGGTTCTCTGCCCCACAGACATAGTGGCCATCATGCCTATGGTTCTGGTACAAACTCAAATTTTAAAGCAGATGACACACAGTATGACCATCATGGCGCAACATTTAATGGCAGTCATCATCATCATATGCAGGGGGGTAGTTTTCGTGGTGAAGGTGCCAGTGCCATTTCATCACATCAAATGATGAAGCAAGAAAGTTTTAAACGTCGTGACGGTAGAAAGTTTGGCTATCATCATGACAACAATATGTTTGGCAATGCTAAAGGTGCAACTAGCAGCACTCTTGTGCCCATGTACACCTCCTCTTTCAACTCATCAGCATCGTCCGTTGCTTCTTCATCATTTTTGAAGGTAGCATCTTCATCTGCTAGCAGCAGCAATGGCATTGAAAGTAGTTCAGGTGTTTGAAATTTTAGAAGCTCGTGATTAATAAAGGGTTATGACAAAATGTGTTGTCCTATAGGCCAGTTTTTAAACAAAATTATCAACGAAGATATTTTTGAATTTTTTAAATTTCTTACTTAAACTTTGGCTATGAAATTATATTATTTAAGCAAACGGAATTAAAAAAAAATCTTTGGGTATAAAATATTTTTTTTAAAGAAAAGAAAATTTCAAAAATAAAAGACAATTTAAATAACATTACTTTACAAAAATTAAGTTTTTATTTGTTGCCGGAAAATTTTTGGCTGTTTTTAACAACATATGTTAAACAAATTTCAAATATGTATATAAGTGGAATATTTTTATCAGCTCTGGTTTTCGAGATATAGCTTTATGTCAAAAATGAAGGCAGTTGCATAACATTTGTATGTTAGTGTAACTAGAGAACAATTTATAAAAAATTAAAAAGGAATAATACATAATTTTTTTGACCAGATGCTTATAGTAAAATATATTTTAAACAAATTGAGCTATTTCTCATTGGAATTTGTGTACAACTTAAAATTTTATTTTGAATTTCGTAATGGAACCCGATCTCAAAAATGTTGATATACATACTTATTAAAAAGTATATATTTTTGTTAAATTTTTTTTTAACAAAAACCCTAAAACTGACCTAAACATTAATAAATTGATTTTTTGTGATTTAAAATTACATTTTTGTTGTAAATTTAAACTAACGTGCAACTTTTACACATTTTCTAATCAATTCGTTTTTTTCGATGTATGTTTCTGTATCTGGTTTATGTTTTAATACCACTATTAATGTCGTAAATCCGCTTTTTTTAAGTGATCTGCTGTAGATTTCTAAATGTCAATAACGCTAGTTGGTCATGTAAGCGACTATACTTAAGTATGTCAGTATGTGATTTTATTTAAACATTTAAGTATAAATTCAAGTAAGTAAATAATACAAAATTTTAACAAGCAAAAGACTTGCCACGATTTTTTATATAGTAATTCAATTAACGGAAACGTGGGTAATATAAGCAGACGCATGTGTGTATTTAAATGTAAAAGAACGCACACTAAAAATACAGGCGTAAAACACCAAGTACAAGCTTGATTGCTTTTAAGAGAAGTGGCAATGACGCATAAAATTTTAATATTTTTAATGAAACAAAAAGTTAATGGCATTACATTTGTTTGTAAACTTTTGAAACTTTGAATTTTTTTAACTTCTACTGTATATATTCAAAATACATATTATTGTTTTAATAAATAGTATTTTAAAGTGTAATAAAATTCCAAACTTTTTCCGTTATTCTATTACATATTACTATAATTTTGTTTAATCGAATATTAAGTTTAATTAATATGTATACATATTACATTTCCCGTGATAAAACAAAATAAGTTTAATGGTTTAAGATCAATGGAATCTATTTTAAGCTATCACAGCAAAATGTAAATGTACACTTTAATAGTGGATGTCATGCTGATATTAATGAATAGAAAAAATAAGTTTAACCGTTTGCTTTGTCACCATTACTTTCAATACACCCTATTGAATAAACTGCAATAGTTTATGAACTAACTATCAATGATTGTGAATAATTCACAATAACAGCAAAGACAAATATTTTTGTATATCCTTTGAAAACAAAAATCAATTTCAAAAATCTTTATTTAAGCTTGATTTCTTGTTGCTTTACGTTCATAATACCTCTGAAGTGCGGCATCATAAACTTCGTCCACCGTTCGTTTCCGCCATACTTCGGCCTTATCACGCTTGGGTTTTATTGGCGGTAGTTCCTTCTCAGTCACTTCAACTGAAGGAATGGGCAACTTTTTGTCTTCTTTTTTTGAATTTTCACTTTTAACGTCTGAATTCTCTTCTGGTTTAAGTGATTTTAAATTAAGAGCTATACTATTTGAAGGAGTTTTAGATATTTTGGAGTTATCGGGAACACTAGTTTCTTTTGCTTCAGTTGTTTTGCTCTTTTTGTAATTTTTTCTGTTTTTATCTTTATCCTCATTTTCAGATTCCGTTGATGAATCGTCTATGCTAAAATCTGAATCGGCATCTATATTGTTGGTCAAATGTAGCTTTTTGTTCTTTTCCTCTTTTAAAGCTTCATTTTGTACTTGCTCTTCGTCATCATCGGATGCTTTCCTTTTGCGGTAAGCTCTTTGTTGTGTAGCTTTTCCTGATTTTATGGGTTTATAAGCCACTTCATCATCATTTTTAGCGGTATTTGCTACTTCTGGTTGTAATTCCGGTTTCGTTACGTCTTTTGATGTACCCATTTTCTGTTCATAGAGATGACGATAAAAACCATCCAAGTCCTTTTGTTTCGTTACATCTCCTATAGCTTCCAAATAATCATCACGTTTATTTTGCTCTTCCAATTTTCTCATTTCCTCCAATTTTTTGCGATACGCTGATGTTACAAATTGTTCTTTGTCTTTGAACTCTTCTCCCTCGGCTTCGCGCTCTTTTTGGACTTGCCTCTCAACCCTCAATTCATTTTCTAATTTCCGCCTATCGGCCGCTTCCATAAGTTTTGTTATATATCTTGCCTTTTTCGGTTCGTTACTCTTCTTCTGGGTTTCTTCATCGCGTTTGTTTTCCATTTCATCATACAACTCATCATACTGAAAGATAGTGGGATCTTCTGCTAAAGCCTTTTCTTGTAAATTTTTTGCCTTACGCTTTTCCATAAGACTGGGTCCTATAGAAGAAGCATTTTTCATTTGCATTTGAGGTGGACCATTTTCGTCAGACTCTGAACTGCTTTCATCAAAAATCGAAGGTTTAGTAAATTCGCGTATCACTTCATTGGGGAGAGGTTTTTTCTGTTGTCCGGGAAGGATGAGACCATATCTTAAAAAATTAAATGATTAATTAATACAATAATATAAAAATAATTAACTATTTCCTTACTGTTTTGCCATTTTTGTTTTCGTTTTACATTTGTATATTTGACAGCGGCTTGCTCTCATATGTTTTAACAGGGTTGCAGTAAATGTTACATATCTTATTGGTTAAACACAAAATAGGTACTAATACTACTAAAAGCCAATATATTTTATGCGAACATAAATATTTAAAAAAAATTCATATCGTGCTAAATATAAAACGCATATCCAAATTTATTAAATTAACTTATTTTTGCCCTTTTTTGTAAGGCACCAACATATTCCCTAATCATTGCATTACGTCTTGACGAGCCAAAAATTTATATACTCATGAAAAAAACTTCGGCAGAATAGCGGTAAAAAATTGTTTACATAGCGACATGTGGAGAGAACATGATTATGTTCATGTCTTGCCTAATCATAATACATTGATTTTCATTAGGAATGTTTCGTGGTGTTAATTTAATTTACATGTTTTTTGCTCCGCCATCTATGGTCGATCAAAAACAAAACACGATTGATATATATTTTTATGTTAGTTGGGATTGAATAATAGAAGCTTTTATAATTTTTTTATAAGTCAAAATTGTTTTTCTTAGATTATTATATGTATGAAGATTTTGTTATGACAGTAAAAAAAATCCCTATTGGTAGGCAAACTTTTTACGACTCTGCATAATACAAATGGCGCTGAAAAGCAAACGTGAAAAGAAAAAAAAATGCTTTAAGTAATTTTATTTCTTCAGAAGGCTGCCACAGACTGATGCGTATCTTCTCACAATTTCTGAAGAAAAGTGGTTTTAAAATTACGAAAAATAATAGAAAAGTAAACATTGGGCAAACCTAAATGCTTTTCCAATAAAATTTTGTAAAAAAACTTAAGTTTTCCACTGAAAAATACAATTGAAAATTTTCTTTGTTAAATGGATGAAACTTGAAAAAAAAACGAAGTATAGACTAAAAAAAACGACATAAAACGAACTTAACAAAAGTGTTGAAATTGCCAGCGGAGCCTCAGCTTGAGTTTATCGGAGCGCTAGAAGTTTTTGTATCAATAATATAACAAGTGTAACAGAAGTTCAGACAAAATGTCTACAAACGATTCCAAAGCACCTATAAGGCAGGTGAAACGAGTGCAATTTGGTATATTGTCTCCAGATGAAATTGTAAGTGAATAACGTCGAGTTACACTTTGAAAAAATAAGAAATATGCATTCCTCTTTTAGCGACGTATGTCGGTTACAGAAGGTGGGGTACAATTTGCCGAGACTATGGAAGGTGGCCGTCCCAAGCTTGGTGGTCTTATGGACCCACGTCAGGGTGTCATTGATCGTACCTCACGTTGCCAAACTTGTGCTGGAAACATGACAGAATGCCCAGGCCATTTTGGCCACATCGATTTGGCCAAGCCAGTCTTTCATATTGGTTTTATTACAAAGACTATTAAAATTTTAAGATGCGTATGCTTTTATTGTTCTAAAATGTTAGTATCACCAAACAATCCCAAAATCAAAGAAATTGTTATGAAAACGAAGGGTCAACCAAGAAAACGTCTGGCTTATGTTTATGATTTATGTAAGGGCAAAAAGATTTGCGAAGGTGGTGAAGATATGGATATGACAAAAGATGGTCAACCGGCTGACCCTAACAAAAAACCTGGACATGGTGGTTGCGGTCATTATCAGCCATCGATAAGAAGAATAGGTTTAGATTTAACGGCCGAATGGAAACATGTCAATGAGGATTCACAGGTGAGCTTAAGAATTTTATAAATGTATGTATGTATTTCCTTAAAAGAAACAGGTAAGCATTCTTAAACGGACTTCTTTAGTCCAAGAAAACCTTTAATATATATTGAAACGAACATCATTGATTTAAAATAATTTTTGAATGAAAAAAATTTATGTACTGTAAATAAATAATTTTTTTTTTGTTAAAATTGATTGCATTAAAAATTAATTTTTTTCTTTAATTAAAAGCATTTCTTATATAAAAAAACATTTTGTATAAAAAACTCAAGAGTAATTTTGGTTACAAAAATTTATTTAAAATGCAACTATTAATTTGTTTGTTTATTTATATTTATAATTTCATTAAACAATTTTTATTCATGTGCGTGTGTGTTTAAACATTTTTTTCGCTTACTATTTGAAAATTAACCTTTTTATTTATTCGTAAAAAGTACATGTTTAAATGTAATAATTTTTCGCATATATTTTTTATAAATCAAAATCGTAAAAATTATCCAACTTTATTTAATAATTTTATCTAAAGATGACCTTAAAATATTAGTTTTTTTTTAATAATTAATTTATGTTGTAAAAAATGTTCATACAAAATTTGTTTAATAAACCTTCAATAAACTTAAAAATGGGGGAAAGCCTTTACAATTTATTATACAAAGTAATTGAAAATTAGTATTATTCGTTAAACAAACAATCAAACAAGTTCAATACGCTTTTAGGAGAAAAAAATCGCCATAACAGCAGAGAGAGTTTGGGAAATTCTAAAACACATTACTGACGAAGAGTGCTTCATAATGGGCATGGATCCCAAATATGCTCGTCCCGATTGGATGATTGTTACTGTTTTGCCTGTACCTCCTTTGTCCGTACGTCCAGCTGTTGTGATGTTTGGTGCTGCAAAAAATCAGGACGATTTGACACACAAACTTTCCGATATTATTAAGGCCAACAATGAATTGCGTAAAAACGAAGGTACTGGCGCTGCAGCTCATGTCATCATGGAGAACATAAAAATGCTACAATTCCATGTAGCCACATTAGTCGACAATGATATGCCTGGTATGCCAAGAGCTATGCAAAAATCGGGAAAACCACTAAAAGCCATCAAGTCTCGTCTGAAGGGTAAAGAAGGTCGTATTCGTGGTAATTTGATGGGAAAACGTGTAGATTTCTCAGCACGTACTGTAATTACACCCGATCCCAATTTGCGTATTGATCAGGTCGGTGTGCCAAGATCTATTGCACAGAATTTAACGTTTCCCGAGCTTGTGACACCCTTCAACATCGATCGTATGCAGGAATTGGTAAGACGTGGTAATTCCCAATATCCTGGTGCCAAATATATTGTACGTGACAATGGCGAACGTATCGATTTGCGTTTCCACCCAAAACCCTCAGATTTACATTTACAATGCGGCTATAAAGTGGAGAGACATTTACGTGATGACGATTTGGTTATTTTCAATCGTCAGCCCACTTTGCACAAAATGAGTATGATGGGTCATCGTGTTAAGGTTTTACCCTGGTCTACATTCCGTATGAACTTGTCATGTACTTCACCCTACAATGCTGATTTTGATGGTGATGAAATGAATTTGCATGTTCCACAATCTATGGAAACGAGAGCTGAAGTAGAGAATATACACGTAACACCTCGTCAAATTATTACACCACAGGTAGGATATGGTTAAAAAAAAAAAAAAANTTTTCTTTATTTTGGTAGGCCAACAAACCCGTCATGGGTATTGTGCAGGATACGCTCACAGCCGTACGTAAAATGACCAAGCGTGATGTCTTTATTACACGAGAACAAATGATGAACTTGCTTATGTTCTTGCCTACTTGGGATGGCAAAATGCCACAGCCGTGTATTTTGAAACCAAAACCTTTGTGGACCGGCAAACAAATATTTACCCTTATCATTCCGGGCAACGTAAATATGATACGTACTCACTCCACACATCCAGACGACGAAGACGATGGTCCCTACAAGTGGATTTCACCCGGTGACACTAAGGTAATGGTAGAACATGGTGAATTGATTATGGGTATATTGTGTAAGAAGACCCTGGGTACGTCTGCCGGTTCCCTTCTGCATATTGTCTTTTTGGAATTGGGACACGAAATTGCTGGACGGTTCTACGGCAACATTCAAACGGTCATTAACAATTGGTTGTTGTTGGAGGGTCACAGCATCGGTATTGGTGACACAATTGCTGATCCTCAGACCTACAACGAAATTCAGATGGCCATTAAAAAGGCCAAGGACGATGTCATCAACGTTATTCAAAAAGCTCATAATATGGAACTGGAACCCACACCCGGTAATACGCTTCGTCAGACTTTCGAAAATCAAGTAAATCGTATTTTGAACGATGCTCGTGACAAGACAGGTGGTTCCGCTAAGAAGTCTCTTACCGAATACAACAATCTAAAGGCTATGGTGGTATCGGGTTCGAAGGGTTCCAACATTAACATTTCCCAGGTTATTGCTTGTGTAGGTCAACAGAACGTAGAAGGTAAACGTATTCCATACGGCTTTCGCAAGCGCACTTTGCCACATTTCATAAAAGACGATTATGGTCCTGAGTCCAGAGGTTTCGTAGAAAATTCATATCTGGCCGGTTTGACACCGTCCGAGTTCTATTTCCACGCTATGGGTGGTCGTGAAGGTCTTATCGATACTGCTGTAAAAACAGCCGAAACTGGTTATATCCAACGTCGTCTTATAAAGGCTATGGAATCGGTAATGGTTAATTATGACGGAACAGTGCGTAACTCTGTTGGCCAGCTTATTCAGTTGCGTTATGGTGAGGATGGTTTGGCTGGCGAAACGGTCGAGTTTCAAAATCTGCCCACTGTCAAGCTATCGAATAAGTCATTTGAGAAACGTTTTAAATTTGATTGGTCCAATGAGCGCTACATGCGCAAAGTTTTCACGGATGAAGTAATAAAAGAGCTGAGTGAAAGTGGCAATGCCTTACCTCAACTAGAAGTAGAATGGGAACAGTTGTGCCGTGATCGTGAAGCTTTAAGAGAGATTTTCCCTAATGGTGATTCAAAAGTTGTATTGCCTTGTAATCTGCAGAGAATGATTTGGAATGTGCAAAAGATTTTCCATATCAACAAGAGAATGCCTACCGATCTGTCGCCGTTAAGAGTAATAAATGGTGTAAGAGATCTGCTGCAACGTTGCGTCATTGTGGTGGGCAACGATCATCTCTCCAAGCAGGCCAACGAGAACGCCACCCTCTTGTTCCAGTGTTTAGTGCGCTCTACTTTGTGTACAAAATATGTGGCGGAAGAATTTCGTCTATCCACAGAGGCCTTTGAGTGGTTGATAGGAGAAATCGAGACCAGATTCCAACAGGCTCAAGCTAATCCTGGTGAAATGGTGGGTGCGCTGGCTGCTCAAAGTTTGGGTGAGCCTGCCACACAGATGACATTGAATACTTTCCATTTTGCCGGTGTATCCTCGAAAAACGTAACCCTTGGTGTACCAAGACTTAAGGAAATCATCAATATATCCAAGAAACCAAAAGCTCCTTCCCTAACGGTATTTTTGACAGGAGGTGCAGCCCGTGACGCTGAAAAAGCCAAGAATGTACTTTGTCGTTTGGAACACACCACTTTGCGTAAGGTGACAGCTAATACAGCCATCTACTATGATCCTGATCCGCAACGCACCGTCATAGCCGAGGACCAGGAGTTTGTCAACGTCTACTATGAAATGCCCGACTTCGATCCCACTCGCATTTCACCCTGGCTGCTGCGTATTGAACTAGATCGGAAGAGAATGACGGATAAGAAATTGACAATGGAACAGATTGCCGAAAAGATTAATGCTGGTTTCGGTGACGATCTCAATTGTATCTTTAACGACGATAATGCCGACAAACTGGTGCTGCGTATACGTATTATGAATAATGAGGAAAACAAGTTCCAAGACGAAGATGAGGCCGTCGACAAGATGGAAGATGACATGTTTCTGCGTTGCATTGAAGCCAACATGCTGTCAGACATGACACTGCAGGGCATAGAGGCTATCGGTAAAGTGTACATGCACTTGCCACAGACGGACAGTAAGAAACGTATAGTTATCACTGAGACGGGTGAGTTTAAGGCCATTGGGGAATGGTTGCTGGAAACTGATGGTACCTCCATGATGAAGGTACTCTCCGAACGTGATGTTGATCCGGTGCGCACTTCGTCGAACGATATTTGTGAAATTTTCCAAGTATTGGGTATAGAGGCTGTGCGTAAATCGGTCGAAAAGGAAATGAACGCTGTGCTACAGTTCTACGGTCTTTATGTAAACTACCGTCACTTGGCCTTGTTGTGCGACGTAATGACAGCCAAAGGCCACTTGATGGCCATTACGCGTCACGGCATTAATAGACAGGACACTGGTGCTCTTATGAGATGTTCCTTTGAAGAAACTGTGGATGTGTTGTTGGATGCTTCGGCACATGCTGAAACCGATCCTATGAGAGGTGTATCCGAGAATATCATTATGGGTCAATTGCCCAAAATGGGAACAGGTAAGTGGTTTAAGAAATAGAAATTTGTTTGTTTGCATATTATTTTGTTTTTCTTTTTACTACATATGGGAAAGATGAGTTCTTGCAAAAAATGTTACGTTAAAAAAGTCTCACCCCCTTTCCTAAAGTGTATCGTTATATGTATAGTTTTAGAATCACTTGTATAAAGAATCTGCATGACGTAATTTTAAATAAATTCAATTAATTTAATGTACATAACTTCTTAGGTCTAAAAACAAACGAGCAAAAATTGTATGTAAATGAAAATTTCCCTACTAAGCTTTGTGATGATATACATATGTATATGGCCATAATTGCTTGTTCTTGTTTCCCACAAAATATTGTTATAATTTCTTTGTCGAATTTAAATGACTTATTTTGTTTTTTAATGGTTTAAGGTTGTTTCGATCTTTTGTTGGATGCCGAAAAGTGTCGTTATGGTATTGAAATTGCCAATACTTTGGGCTCCAGCTTGTTGGGTGGCTCAGGCATGTTCTTTGGTGCTGTAGCAACCCCTAGCATGTCGCCACCACGTACCCCTTGGATACAGTGTGGAACTCCTAAATATTTATCGCCTTCTGGTCAAAGTAAGTTTGAAAAAAAATGGACTAAAAAAGGTCGTTTTCCTTTATTTTTTTATTTTTAACATTTTTAGTGAGTGGAATGACGCCTGGAGGACCCAGCTTCTCACCTTCAGCAGCTTCTGAGGCATCTGGGATGTCGCCAATCTGGTCTCCTGCTCATCCCGGCTCTTCACCATCATCTCCCGGACCAGCTATGTCACCCTACTTATCGTCATCACCCAATGTGTCGCCACCGTCATACTCTCCCACCAGTCCAAACTATACGGCTTCATCCCCAGGCGGTGCCTCACCCAGTTTTTCACCACTAAGTCCGAACTATTCACCCACTAGTCCCGTGTATGCATCCAGCTCTCCAAGGTACTCCTCAACCACACCCAATTTCAATCCACAATCAACGGGCTATCAACTATCAAGCAGTGGTTATTCACCATCTTCTCCCGTATATTCGCCAACATCGAATTACCAATCGTCAGGCTCTTCACTTTCGGGCAGCGGCTCAAATATGTATTCGCCAGGAAGTGCTTACTCGCCGACCTCTTCGAGTTATTCACCCAATTCTCCTTCTTATTCGCCAACGTCTCCTTCGTATTCACCTTCGAGTCCTTCATTTTCACCATCTTCACCTTGTTACTCACCAACATCACCCTCATATTCACCTTCGTCACCTACTTATACCCCGGTGACACCATCTTATTCACCCTCTTCACCCAACTGTTCGGCCTCGCCCCATTATTCTCCAGCCTCACCGGCTTATTCCCAAACCGGAGTGAAATATTCACCCACATCACCTAAATATTCACCACCTTCTCCCTCGTATGACGGCTCACCTGGATCGCCTCAATATACTCCCGGCTCACCACAATACTCTCCAGCTTCACCCAAATATTCACCCTCTTCTCCGCTGTATTCGCCGAATTCGCCGAGTTCACCACAACATTCGCCAGCCAATCAATACAGTCCTACTGGTTCCAGTTATTCTGCCTCTTCGCCCCGTTACTCGCCCAACATGTCCATCTACTCGCCCAGTAGCACCAAATATTCACCCTCGTCACCTCCGACCTACACACCAACACGTAACTACTCGCCAGCTTCGCCTATGTATTCACCAACGGCACCCTCGCACGGTTACTCACCCACTAGTCCGGCCTATTCGCCCAGCAGCCCCACATACGAGGAAAGTGATGACTAAACAGCAATGGCCAGTTCTATTGCACTTTTTTTTTATATTTAATACATATTATTACTGTCGTTTGCTGTAGCAACAGCAACACAGAAAAAGCATTTTCTGGATATTATCAATATGTAGTAGAATTAAGGTTTCAAACAAGACACACACAACAACCCTTAGAATATTTACATGCAAACACACTCTTTATATAAGATGTAGTAAAAGTATCTTATTGCGTTTGTTTCTTTTCATTTGGTCTTAATTTTTGTTAAAAAATAATTAATTTATATCCTCTTTTCCGCCGACATTTAAATTACATCATATCTTAATTAAAAACAAATACCAAAACTAAATGATTATTACCACTTTAAAACAATTTTAAAACGAATAGAAAAGAAACAATTTTAATTTCATTATAAAAGTTTTTAACTTTAAAGAATTATTCAAACTATTACATATAATTAATTATTATAATTTGTAATAATTAAAATAAAAAAATAAGTAAATAAATACATTTAATAAACGAAATATTTGTTTGCATATTTAATGGTTGCCAGAAGGAGAAACAAACTCGTTATTACATTTATTTAGTTTCAGCAAAAATTCTTGTAAATATAAAAAAACTATTCGTCCCTGTTCTGTATTCCGAGTGAAACTGTTCCATGGAGAATTGTAAAATTATTCGTAATAAAAAATTCGAAAAT
>NDXZ01114032.1:0-11320 GCA_003055125.1 Paykullia maculata | reverse complement strand
TACCCATAACACATGTGTGTGTGTGAAGGGTATAAAAAACTCTTGCATACTTTTACCTGTGTAGCTTAATAACTTTTTTTAATATTTTGTGTTCGACACTAAAGTTAATATAAATTTGAGCACACTTTTAGGAATAAAAAAATATTTACAGCAATTTTAGATATTAGGTTGATAACGAAAAAAGCAATATTTTTTTATATTTACTTTTGTGTCTTATAATTTAAAAAGTTTTCAAGGCATACCTTGAAACATCAAAACGTAATTTTTTTTATTTATTGCCTACTTTTTGTGCAAAAGTTGCATTTCATTTAACGTCTAAAGTGATTTAATATGACATGTTGATATTAATACTTTTGGCCCTTATTCCTTAATAAATCATTCATCTCTAAACTACGATTATTACCTTGGTATACCTTTAGGATTAAAAAACACAAAATTTTATTTTTTACAAATCATTATTAAAAAAATTGTTAAGGAACTTCGAATTTTAATTAAATAAACTTTAAAAAATGACCTGTCTACCACCTGCTGACAAGTAACTTTCCCATTATAACCACACTAACAGACATAGCCAAACATAGAAGCCGACCAGTCACCAGTTACAAAAACATAAAATAAATAATTTCTTTACTACTGCAGCCATCGCTGTCATGACAGGCAACAATCATCAATTTTATAAAAATCTACCATATCAAATTGATATTTGATGCATGACTTTTCAAAAGAACAAGACATCAGCATCATTCATCTTATTAAAAGCAAAAAAGTAAAAAAAAACAAATTTTTACAAAATAAACAACCAAGAAAATTAAGTTCCTTTAAAAGAAATAGAAAGAGAGAGAGAGAGAGAGATAGCGAATGAGATAGAGGGAGAGCTGTAAGTATTAGCTGATATATGTAACTAGGACAGTTACAAGAAAAAAGCACAAGTTTTAAAATAAAACATTTATTGCCTGTAAATGTGCGTGTGTGTGCGTTTGTGTAAATGACTGATGTTCTCGTATAAGTGTATAACCGGAAGCAGGTGGTCATTGTTAACGGATCTTAAGCTTAATGAACACATGCACGTGTATTAAGAAAAGCAATGAGAAAATTTTAAGAAAAACACACGATGAATGAGTGAAATAATGCCTTAAGGCATGATTTCCATAAGTACGTTTTTTTTTTATATACAATTTCTTAATTTAATTTATTAGCTTTCATATATTTAAGTAACTAATACCTCTTGTCAATTGTATACAAAAAGAGAAAAATCACAGACATCAACAGCAGTAAATTGCAGAAATAATAAGTCCCAAAGGACGGTTTTGTTCTTACGAGTGTGTTTTTTATGTTCTTAGCAAATTCTTAAAGAGGGTGGTGAGAGATGATTAAAAGAATATATAGTTTGTAATCACATAATCAGAAATTCAAAAATGGTCAATCATATTACCTATAGGACCAGCTTCGCCCTGGGAATTTCTTATAAAGTAACTATTTCTAGAACTGGTTGTCAGGCAGGCAGGAAAAACTTAAGGTAGTAGAAGCGTTTTAATACCGACCGCAGTAATCACAGAAATTATATTCAAATATTAATTTTATTCACCCCTTTTTCAGTTGTCGCCGTCAATGTCAACGTCATTTTAGTATCAACATCACTTTTCTTCAACGTCAACATCAATTAAATAACAATTTTGCATTCCTAACCGACCCTGTGACGACGTTGACTATTTATTGTTTATTTCAATGTTACAAAAACACATCCCAAAATTTGTATGTCAGTTGACGTATTTTGTTTGGTATAATTATCTTTTTGCGAGAAAACTAAATTAATATTTAAAAATGTTTTTTTTTTTGTGAAATCTGTTTCTGATTCGAGAAGATGAAAGAATTAAAAAACAAAATCTAGTGTTGGAAAGAAAATTTCTTAAACAGAAGTCTAATATCTTTAACCTACCGGATAACAAGTGAATACCAAAATTAAAGTACATATATTACTCCAATGTATGTTTTTCCTTTAAAAGGTTTGAAAGTTATTTTAGACTTAACAAAGTGGAGTTAAGTCAACTAAACTAATTTTTCAAATTAGTTTGCATTTGTTAGTTTAATTTTTTCTGTCTTCTTCATATTTAAATGTTTTTCCATATTTAATTGTTTTTTTATTCAAATCACTTCAAGTCATTAAGTAAAATGTTGACGACAAAATCTGAGTCGTTTCAATACAATATCGTTGTCACATTTCCTTATATAATACAAAACATATGTTGACAGCCATCGATAATCTTCGATAACGACAACTAGAACACCAATTTAAGGTAGGCAATACTAAACGACATCGTTTTGTATCGATGCTGACAACTGGAATAAGGGTGATTATCCTACAAACCAGACCAATTCATTGTTTCAATTTAAAATAAATTGCCTCTGAATAAAAAATAAATAAATTAGCCCCCAGTAGACAACATAAACTTTTTACACCACTCTCGTATATTTCTTTTTCATCCATTACCCCGTTCTTTTTCCCCTTTTCTTTTCAAAGTCACGTTCTTGCCATTCATTTTCTTGACTTTTCCCCGAAAAGCTTTTTTTTGTGTTTTTAGTATTTCTAGTAATTGTTTTTGTACAACTGTGATTTTAGTTTTACTGCCTTTTATCCACCACCACCACAACTTTCATGTTTGTTACTGTTTTTTTTTCTGGAATTTTTAGAGTTGTTTGGGATTTGGTTTAAAATAAATCGTATATATAGTATTTCTAACATTTTATGATTTGTCAAGTCAGCGGAAATCATGCAAAATACATAAAAAATATACATTCATATGTATATGTAGGTATGTATGTATGAATGAATATCAAAAGATTTGCTTTTTCTGCCACAACATCCTGACTGATTTATACATGTAAATGTATATATAGACAAAGGCAAACTCTAACAAAAACAAACATAAATAAGAAAGAAAATGCATACATTTGAAGTATAAACAATTTCTGCATGGCACGCAAAAGTATAAAATTGAAAAATTGCCTTTGCATGTTGTGTCACCAGAAGTCATTCGATCAAAAAAAAAAAAAAAAACTGGGGAAAAAATAGAAACAAATATAAAAGCAGTTTCAATGTAATAGAAAATAGTTATTCACATACTTAGAAAAATGAAAAGGATACAAATTCTTTTACAGTGTGTGTAAAGAAAAATGTCATAAAAATATGTATGAATTTAATGTATTTTTTTGTGGTTATTGTTACTGCTACTGTTGTTGTTACAACATAAAGTTAAATTTTGTTCTTCTATTGAAAAAAAAATTAAGGAGCAAAAACAGTTATACATGATAGAAATTCTAAAAATGTTAGAGACTTTGTAACCACAAATGTTACAACACATAAAAATGTATGTATAACAAAAAAATAAAATAAGTAAATAAAAAATACATTAAATAAAAGCCTTAAATTATGCAGTAGAATAATATTTTTCTAGGCAGCCTAAATATATAATTCGGAAAATGTCAAAAGATGACTTAAATGTTTTTGTTTATTTTTAAAAATGTTTTGCCAAGACAAGACACTAAAAAAGCTGAGTAATGCCCAAACATTTGCAAAAATTGTTTAATTAAAAATAATTTGAAGTGGTCAACATTTAGAAAAAAACAATACTGACAGAATTCAATGTAATAATACAAAAGAAAGAAGTGTGTGATATGTAGCAAAGCTAAAGTTTATATAGAAAATAAATACACGTTGATAGAATCTAATATAATCTTTGCATTAAGTTTAAGTTATAGATATTTAAAGTCACAATAAATAGCCCCAACAAAAATTGGATTTTCATCACATAATTTTACCTTACCATTTTTTTAAATCGAACAAATTCAAGTATTTGCAAAATTATTGCATACTTTAAGGTTTATTAAAACAAACACCATGTCGAAACATTTCTAAAACACTCTTTCTCTCTGCCATCAATTTATCATCAATTTGTAATTATAATACTCAATCAAATAAATTAAACACCCTTTTGCATATAAAAAAAAATTAAATAATAAAAAGTCTGCAGTTGAGATGGAATTTAACGTTAACTAAGCAAATAAAGGGTGATTTTCTAACTGCTACATTTCAGTCCCCCTGTTGGGTGTGCAAACAATTTTGGGTGTTTTGGGAAAATAACAAAAAGACACGTGGTTTCAAGGATTTACAAATGCATTTTGATGGTGGTTGTTTAATAAAAACACGCAAAAGTATTTTCAAACAAAAAGAGAAATGAAACAATTATAAAATAAATACTTTTAACAAATAAAAGGGAGTCTGGCATAAGATTGTTATTAAAAAAAATTTAAAGGACTTTTGAAAAATCTAGGAAAATTTTATATCTAAAGAGGAAAACTTGTTTGTTTGTTGGCTTTAAAAAAAGGTTTTTCCTTTAAGTTTTCTTTGCCCTTAAACGTGATAACTTTGGCATCATATGTCTTAATTATTTTTGTATTTTCTTATCTTTTTTTCAAATATTTTTCCTTAGATGTTTTTAATATGGTTTAATGTTTTTATTTACAAATACATTTTGTCTTTAGATTTTTTTCGTCAATATTTTTATTTAATCATTAATTTTGTTAGTTTTTCTTGTGTGTCATCACATTAGGATGAAGGTATGATTTTTAATCTAGTTTTTGTTTTTTTTTTCTTCTAAGGAAATGAAATATTATTTATTTTTCATTTAAAAAAAAAAATTTGATATTAATTTATCATTTTGTCTGTAAAAAAAATATATAAAAAGAAACATTCTTCACTTTCTGTCTCTTCCAACCAAACAGATTATAACCTTTTTCAGGATGAAAAAAAGGGAGCTAAAATTTCTAGACACAAAATGTTGGGGAGTTATTTAGAGTTTAAAAATAAGATTTATGATCAAGTTATGTTTTAAATCAAGAATGTTTTATTTGCAAATAGTAAATGGTAGAACATAAATAGCAAAAAATTACAGGAAGAGTCACAAAATTTGTTATCACAAAAAGGGAAAATAGCAAATTTGACGGTTCGTTAAGTAAAGAAATTGATTTAGTTTTAATCTGGTTTTTTGTACCTAAAAAAAGACAAAATAATATTATTTAATTTAAAAATGACCCTTAAAAAAGACTTTTAAATTTTGTAATAATAGAAAAACGAAGAGTAAAATATTTATTGCTGGACCAAAAATATGCAACACATTTACTTAATATTAGCAACCCTTAAGGTATACATCAAAATTAATTTTTTTTTAATATAACGAAGTCCGAAGAACAAAAACGTGAAATGCAAAATAATTACCGAAAAACATGTTAATCTTACACAAAGAAAAAATAAACTTAATGACTCCTAAAAGTAGGCAGTTTTAATATACAATATAAAGAATATCTAAGCTAAGCTGGAGATAACTTTAAAGCTATGAAAATGTAAAAGTTCAAAAATATAATAAACGAAGATGGATACAGAAACTGGCACTTGAATATAATCTTATAACCTCAACATCATTATCCAGCTTTTCTAGACTAAGATTTATAAGGTTAACCAGGCTGCATTTCATAACAATCAAGTAATTTATAGTGTAATCTGTTAATTTAGTTGTTGCTTATTAAGGTGAGGATCTTACAAGATTCTTAGTTAAATTTAATATAAAATTCAAAACTGTTTTTATTGTTAAGCCTTAATGACTATCCTTTTCATTTTACTACCAACTTAATGAAAATAATTGCTTTCTTATACCTCTTTGAATATTTCTGTCAAATAAATTGGGATAAGTAACCAAGTATTACATTAATTTAGCACCATGGCAAACAACCTCCCCTTATTAGAAAATTTCTAGACCAACAACCAAAAAAAAAAACAACTTTTCACCAAAAGTTTACAATCAACCAGGGTTTTAATTCAAATATTTCAACAACTACATATAAACCATACATTGTAAAAACCCTGAGTATAATTGGAAATGCAACTCGTTATAATAAAAATTTTGTACGGATAAGTAAGTGTGTACGTGTGTGTGTTGTTTTCTACAAACAAATTAATCCCCATTTGGGTACTCAAAAACAGTAAACGACAACTACAACAATTTGATAAAATTAAAATTCATCACATTTGAAACGAAATGGGAAATAAAGAGTCGTTTGAAGGCATAATTTCTATTTGCTGAAAATGAATTTGAACCAAAAGAATTATGCATAATGTGGCTCAAAAACAAGGCAATTATTCATGAAAAAACTCTTACATCATATGGGAAACTTGTGAAGCAGAAAAATATTTGAAATTAGCTTTTTGTTAAACACATACTCATTACTTTTCCGTACAAAAGGAATATTGTTAAACCGCTTACAGAGCCAAACACCCACCAAACAAACTCTTGATGGCTGTGTTGGCCCGAAGGGGTTAAAAACATAATTTAATTTTTGTTGCTACTCATATGAATGAAAACTTCTGTTTTATTTTATTTCTCGGCCTTAAAATAATGAAAATTTATTAGGCTTTTATGTTAAACACAAATGTTGACAACTTGCGTTTTTGAAAATTAACAAACTTTTTTCTCACTATTTTTAAAGACTAAATGAAAACTAAACCAATTTTATTTTCTCCGCTCACACTTTACTTCGTCTAGTCTAGTTCTGTGCAAAATGTTCGCTTAATAATTAAAACAAACTAGAATCGTTAAAGTTTCACTTTAATGTAATAACTTTTTAGTTTAGTTTTTAACAGGAAAAACTGAAAACTTGATGTTGTGGCTTAATTTTATTCAG
Organism: Paykullia maculata; assembly: GCA_003055125.1. Classification (NCBI taxonomy): domain Eukaryota; kingdom Metazoa; phylum Arthropoda; class Insecta; order Diptera; family Rhinophoridae; genus Paykullia; species Paykullia maculata. The sequence goes on along the minus strand of NDXZ01114032.1, from coordinate 4,588 downwards.
CTCCTAAAATTATGCTACAAAATTGTTGTGTGTTGCTTATTTAACGGAGATTATGAATTTTTTTTTTGGCAAAAGAAACCAGGAAAGCATACAAATTAGACAAAATGATAAAGTTATAGAGTTAAGAGCTTAAAAAAAGTTTAACTTTGTCGGAGAACTATTTAAATATTTAGCTGTGTTTAATAAAAGTATAAAGTGTATGAAGTATACTTTAAGGGGTTAAACAGATTAAAAGTGTTTTAAAAAAGAAGTTAGTTTAAACAAATAAAAACATTAACAAATGAGTCTGCAAATAATACAATTCATTTAGAAAATTTTTAAGTAAAACAAATTATATACAATTTTGTTAAGCGAATGACAACTTCTCAGTAATCCGGATACAGTTAGTAGTTTTTAAATAAATAAACGTTTACCTGTCTTTTTAGTGGACAATAATTTTGCCTGGCCTTTATACAACATTAATTTTAAACAAAATTGAAAATATCTAATGTATATAACATAATATATACACATAATCAGAAAGCAGTTACAATTTCCTATACATTGATATATTACGTTACTATGTTTCGCAATTCTCAGTTAATTATCTTAATCAGAAATTTGCTAATCTTTTGGCATTTGGTCTTTCATAACATGAAAGTTCTTAAGCCATTTAATGCATTTTAAATTCTTTTAAATTAAAAAAAATTCTTTATATTCAAACTGTAATTCGCTTCCTTAATCTTGCTCTATATTTAATCCTGTGCAACATATGTTGCATTCAACAACGACAACAACGAAAAAAAATATTTCAATAAAATAAATGTGTCTTTAAACCTTTTTCTTCTTCATATACAAAATCTTTATGCAAATTATAAAAAAGAAATCCATGCCAATGGCGAAAATAATCTTTGTGATTCCTTTTCTTTATGCCAAAATTATTATTATCATTACCATTAGCATACAAGAGAAGAAAAGTACAATATCCTTTCTATAAAATTGTTGAAGAAAAAAACCTAGAAAAAATAAAATATAGAAGCAGTTGGCAAAAAAACAGCACAAAAAGAAATGTATGTTTTAAGGGTAAAATGGAGTATAAAAGAATTTTTGTTAAAGGAAAAATTTATACCAAAAGACTTCAAAAATATTTGAGAGAAAACAGAAAAGATTTCAATTTATTACGGAAAATCAGACAAGTTTGTTAAAATATTACTTAAAATGGTTATTTTGAGTTATTTAAAGAAAAATGTTGCATATTTTAAGGGATACGTGAGTGCGATAAGAAAAATTCTATCAAATAAAAATTAAAAAAGATAAATGTAAGATTTAAACGAGAGAAAGATATATGTGTTATATTTATTATTAAATATTTTTAACTTGCCTTAAAGCTTATATTTTTACTAAACTATTGCCTACTTTTGGGTTTTACAAAAAATTAAGAGCCTTCCTTAGATTACTTAATAGTTTCGCCATATCTTTTTCGTCATCTTTTATGTTAACATGTCATTTTTATAGTTTTTAGCAAGTTTAGTCATAAAACTTAGTTTTAACTTTTTCCATGCTCTACCCATTATAAACAAAACTTGTCCAACTTAATCTGAAATGCGTGCTAAAAATTAATTTCCCTAGATAATTGTTTTGTTTGTTGAGAAGCAACGATCAAACAACAGGCAAGTGAAATAAATTAAATAAAAACTTTTGCTAAGCATGTTTTACTTTCTAAGCACTTAATAGATATGCCTTAAAGTATACCTTACAAACGAGCAAAGAGAGTGTACATATACCAGAAAAATAAAAAAATAAAAATGCAACAAAAAAATCTTGGTTTAAAATTATTAGAAACCCCCACAAAAGATAGTTTAGACTGCAGTGCTAATTTAATTAGTCCTTTTCAAAGAAAGCAAACAGTAAATGGATTTTGAATTTTTAGCCTAAAACTACTTTATTGGGTCGTTTTATTTGTTAAAGGAGGAAAATACTAAATAGAAAAAGATGTTATAATATATAAAAGTATACGAGCGGCAATGAATGTTCAAAATTATCCTGTAACATACCACAGCATGTAAGAACATTTAAAAATATTTTACTTTTTAAAAGCAAGTAGTTATATAATTTTTTAAAATGATGACTTTTTCAATTCGTTATTTGTAATTTAGAGGGCTGCTTTATTCATTTTTAGTAAGTAGTTACTTAATGACATTAAAGTAATGAATTCACAAAATCTCTTTTTTATAAGCGAGGGTGGTAATGACTTATTTAAGTCACTATTTGCTAGCGGCCGGGGTAAGTACTTGCCTCTGATGCCATCGCCGTGTGAAAGTAATGGGATAAAATGTCAAAAGATAAGTAGTGGAACTACAGTTTTTTTTATCATTTTATCTTTTTACAAAGCAATGCAAGTTTTTGCTGGGATTTAAGTAAAAGAGAAGGCCTGTAGGATGTAATGAGTTTTTCGTATAAAATCGGAAACCTAGAGGGGCATATAAAGATACAAGCACGATTTGGAGATGATCTGTTGCTTCAAGTAGCTGATCGGAAAAACGGTTTATTTAATTAAGATATTTTTCAGTTTTTATATTTACTTTTAGAAGTTAAAAGACAAAAAAACATATTTGGTATTTAATCACACCATTTCAAAATATTCTCATATATAAAAATATGTTCTTTCTATCTTTCTTTATTTCCATTTTTTTAAAAAAGTTCAATTTATCTATTTCCTGTTAAATTCTTGTTATTTATACAATTCTTTTTAATACAGTTCTTAAGACTTTTGCTCGTTATCCTTTTGTCATATTGACCTGACATACACAAGTGGTTGTCGAGGATTTCCATTTCTTGTTCATGTTTAAGTTTATATTCAGCATTTTTTTATTGGTTTTTAATCTGTGTATTTGTAGAGGTGTTTTATTATTGTCTTACACATTTTTTTCTTATTTTTTTTATACAAATTTTGGCTAATATCCTTTTTCTACTTCTCAAGCATTATTGGATTTTTCCGGAATGTCCTGTATGTAAATGAGCTTGTTATTGAATGTGGGTTTTAGGTTTTATTTTATTGCTTTTATTAAGGAAATTTTTCTTTAGATTTGTATACATTTTTTTAAATTCTTGACATATTTTAAGGCTTATAAAATTGGTATTTATTGAAGTGGGAAATACAATTTATTTGATATCAAATTAGCTTAGTTTCCAAGAGATAGATGGGTATGTCTAATAAAAAAAATGTTGTAGAAAGTTATAAATTTAGTATCTTTTTTAATAAATTTTTAAAACAAGAAGAGGGTTCTACAAGTTACACTTTTAATTTTTATTAAATTATTTTATCTTTTTTTTCTTAATTCTTTATTTTGTTTTATTGTTATTGATTACATACATTCCTGTATAATAATTTGGGGTTTATTTTCAACTTTATACTAACTCCTTCCATTAATATTATCCCTTTAACACCCAACCTCCTGGTTGTATGCTACATTTTTTTTAATGTTTAACATAAAATCCATAAGCTGTTTTTACATGAGCAAGCACGTATAAAGGCTTAAAAGTCTATTAAATATTTTTTTAATAAACATTTGTGTTCGAGCAAAAATTCCATCCCTCTTAAACCTATTCAAATACATAAATATTTACTTGTTTGCTGTTTATTCCTTTTTTTTAACAATGAGAGCTTGTATTTTTAACAGCAAATACTTAACAGTTTCCCAAAAAAAAAAAAAACAACAATATTAAAACCAAAACGATACAAAAACAACACAAATATTAATGTCAAAAACAAAATATAAATAATTTAAACAAATAAAGCATATTTTTAGGGGGAAAGGCGGCAAAAAAAACACATTTTAATAATTTTTTCAGCTGTTTGTTGTTGGATTATTTATTTTTAATGTTTATTTTTCTGTTGCTTTTTGTACTCTTCTGTTTAAATAAATGTGCATGTGTATGTTGTATTATTTTCATTTGCCATTAAAAACACTTGTGTTTATATTTTAAGTCTCAGGTCCTTAAAAATAAAAATAAACAGTATCTGTTTTTGTGTGTGTACTTATAAAAGCAAGCATATTGTCTGTGTTTGTTTTTTTTTATAAATTTGTTTGCATTTTTATTCTTTTTTGCCTAAAAACTCTTGGCTTGTCAACATATTATTAACTTTCCGAAAATATAAAAAAACAAAGCGAAAATGAGTTGATATTAAGTACAAAGTTGTTTTAGGGCATCAACTGTTGTCTACTTGATGAAGAGAAAAAATCATTATGAGTGTAATGTTAAGAATGTACAAAAAAACTTTCAAAAACTGCCTACAAACAGGATTGTCAAATGATTTTGATTTTTATGATTAAAAAATCATAATAAAAATTTACAGAAGATATTAAATGTTTTTTTTGTTAAATATTCACATTTTTTATACAGCATTTCAAAAAGGGAAAAATAAAAAAAAAAACTCATTGCTTTTTATAATGATCTTCAGTTGGTAAACAAAATCTATGAACTATTTTAAATAATAACAAAATTAAGAAGTCGCCACTTTTTAAAGATATAGTGCAACCTCAATTAACGCAACTAATAGAAATTTTGGCCGTTGCGAAAACTGAGGTTGTTGCGATAACCGAGTCTA
>NDXZ01113986.1:0-13495 GCA_003055125.1 Paykullia maculata | reverse complement strand
CTTAACACATGTGTGTGTGTGAAGGGTATAAAAAAGTGGGTTTCATATAAACAAAACTGTTGTTGTTATTGGGCTTTTTGAATTTTAGGTTATTTTTAAGTGAATATTTATGTATATTTACTTGTATGAATAAGTAAAAATATTTTCGTATGTACATTTTTTGTTTATTTGGCATTTTAATATGCAAATAAATCTACATAAGTATGTATGTATGTCTTTTTAAGTTTAGCTATTGGACGTTAAATTGGTATAGAAAGGTACGTAAAGATATTTTAATTTAATACAAGCGGTTTTTTAAAATCGGTAATTGGGTTTTCGTTTCTGAATTTACATATTTTTAATAATTATAATCTATATATATAAAATTCTCGTGTCACGGTGTTTATAATTGAACTCCTCCGAAAAGGCTTGACCGTTTTTTTATGAAATTTTGTATGTGTATTTGTTAGGTATGAGAATAGAACGTAAGGTACATTTATTATCGCTAGAGGGCGTAAAATAGGGCAAAAGCTCCCCCTCCCTAACGGATAGAGCAATACTTGAAATTTGAACTGTCGCTTTCTCTCCCGTTGTATAGATCCACTAAGAAGCGATTTTTGGAAATTCAAATATTTAGGGGGTAAAAAAGGGAAAATTCGGTAGCCTTCTATCTACCAAACCAAACAAGATACAAACAAAATTATACTTAAAATACTTTAAAAAAAAGCAGATAGGTGTCTAGTATTTTTTTCCAATTTGGGGGCCTAGGGAGTGAAAACAGGTAAAAATTATATTTTGGTACTTTTTTGGAGCCCCTTAAACTTCTTAACTAATAAACATAGAAACTTTATTTTAGCTGTATTCGTCACATCTACAAAAAATATGAATAAGTTTTTGATACTTTTTGGATATTCTAGCTTATAGGGATACAAATCGTACTTATTTTTGGTACTTTTAAAAAAAAAAATTATTTTTTTTTGAATTTTGATAGAATTCATGAAAAGCTTCACTTAAGCTTCTACTACTATTTGGACAACTATTTGAGAAAAAAATTTAGACACTAGAATGGGGACTAAAACGTACCAAAAAGGGGGGGAAAACCGGGAAAATTCGTTTAATAATAAATTAGTAGGCCGATTTGGGTAAAATTTTAAACACGGATTCCTTCAGATATAAAAAATAGTATGTTATAATAAAATTTGAATAACAATAATAATGGGTAAGAGAATTTGGGGAAAATTCGGGTTAACGAACGGTTGGCGAAAAAGTACTTTTTTAATTTTTAAGGAACTTTTTTATATTTGGCAAAACGACATTTGCCGGTAAGATTTAGTTTGAAAATAAAAAAAAATTCCCAAAGAATATTATTTTTCCTGTGTCTTAATTAGGGCATTTCGTTTTAGGGACGAAATAAATGAAGTAGTTTTAAACCGATTTAACAAATAGAAACTGAACTTTAAATCTAATCCATATTTTTCTACCTGGTACGTAATAATATTTTTGTTATTTCCAATATTTGTTTAGAATGAATTTTTGCCCAAAATTTCCAAAATGATTATTTTTCAATTTCCTGGTTTTTCTTTTCCTGTTGTTAATTATACCAAAATAGAAAAAACCCCACATGTAAAAAAGGCTAATAATTATGTTTATTGCAACAGGAAGTACAAAACTTGTATTAATGGATCTTTCCTTTTCTCTCTTGGTGGTACACAAATTTGCAAATAATGAAGGCGTATAACAAATTTATTAAAGCAGCTGATTTTTATGATGAAAATTAAAAAAAAAACAAAATAATTTATTTGTGATCCAAAAAGTAAATTAAAAATGTTTTTTCGCAAAGTTTTATGCAGTTATGGTGGCGAATTTTTTTAAGCCGGCTTTAGCTGCAATCGATATTTGAACACTAACGACGATGCTTAAATCTAGAGCGATTGGTTTTTTCGTAATTTTTTAAAAAATTTATTTCAACTTTTGAAATTTTAATAAAAAATAATAAATGTTTACTATTTTAGTAATATTTCTTTAGGCAGATTTAAATTCAATTTATAGTCTCCGCCGACGATTTACGTTTTAATTGTTTCACTTTTTTACACATACATATGTTAGGACAATTTTATAGAATTTTTTTCATCCGGTTTTTATTCGATTCAAGATCTATCATATCCACCGCATAATAAAAGACCTTAATACAAATTTATATATGATAAATTTAATTTTTGAATGAATATTTACAAGAATATCTTGCAAAATGTTATTCTTTGGCTGCTGTTTTATGGACTTATGAACTTATTTATGTCCGCATGAAAGAGATTCAATTGAAGTTGATAAGAAATTCGTAAACAAAACGACACTTGGAAAATGATCACAATAAAGAATTTTTAGTTTTTATAATAAAAACGTTCTTATCACCAACAATTTTATTTTTTTTATTTTTTTATGATTTTAGTACTTATGTCTGTGTACGTTTTAGTTCATCTATATGAATAACTACATATGTATGTACATAAATAAATAGTTAAAAATCTTTTTTTTTGTTTTTGGTTTTAATATGAACTTACCTTGGCATGTTGTAGGGATTCCAAGGGTTTGCTGAAGGTTTTAACGGTATCCATTTGTTGTTCAATGTAGTTTTTAACTTGAGCTGATGCGTTACGATATTTATGCCAAAGCTCTACAGCACGTTGATAACGTTCACACAGCGTTTGTAGATTGTCGGAGGTATCATTCCAGGCCACTACCGCTTCTTGAACGGCCGATTCAATTTGTTCAACAATTTGTAAATCACTAGTTTCGATTAGAGGTTTTGCAGACGTCTGTAAATCATCTAACAAAGTCTCGCGATTTTGTAAATCACCAGCGAGTCCCTATTATCGTTAACGGAAATATATTTATATTTTTTTTATTATTACTATCGTTTTGTTTATAATTATGATACATATTAATATTAAAGCTTTAAAACACGAGTATCTAATGAATGTTTCAACTTTTAGTTATATTTCCGTTTTTACGTCCGTTTTTATTAAAAGTTTAAAGTTTACTAAACAACACCTTTTCTCTTGCAGACTAATTTCATTCAATAAAATTTTTAATTTGTTGTTGTGTTGCCTTCTCTTTGCGTTTATTTGTTTTTACATTAAGTTTACCGTTATCAGTTAGGCTCTCTTGCTGAATAAGAGAATTTTGTATTAAACACATAATGCGTTTAGTTTAACATTAGTTCACAGTACAAACTTAATAATTGTTTATTAATTTATATGTATGTGTGTAGTAACAACTTAACAATTATAGTTTACACTATTAAGTGGTGCGCGTTCTGTACTTTTTGGCACGAAAAGTGAAAAACTATTAGTTCATTTCTCAAATTGTCACAAGTACTTATAGGGATTCACTGTGGCTGGTCTGATAGCCATTCACAACAACAAAAAACATTCATACACACATCCATACATATGTATGTATGTATGAATGTTTGTACGGGCATTTACATACCTCAACATGTGTATTGTTATGTCTAATAGCCAGTTTCACCCCAAAGACAAAAATCTACCTACTCGAACCTACTGGAAGTTAAGTGTTTTTGCTTCATATTTCAATATTATTTTTACTCATATTCTGTATCTCTTCTAATGCAATTACAAACTGCTGCTACTGATTGTTCGTATGTGTCTTAATTACACATGACCCAAGTACCACATACCGCGCATACCAATCGTATCATAAAATCTTTCAAATGTTTTTTATTTTGGTTAGATTTAATGTTTAGTGTTTTTGTATTTTTGTTTTTATTCTCTTATCGGAAATATTTAGCGCCTAATGTTTGAAATACTATTTGTTTGGTTTGTCCATTTAGATAAGCAAATAATAACAAATATTTATTAGGAAACAGCGTATCAGGTAGACAAGAGAATTTCTTAATTTATAACAGTTAAATTATGAAAAACAAAACAAATGTTTGTTTGTAACTTGTCATAGGTATTGAAACAAAAAGATTAAAAAAAGACATGAATTTTTTTGAAACGTCAATACGTTCAAATCTTCCTGTAAAAAACGCTTTATCGAAAACTTGGTTATCAGTCAAACATGTAAAAAAAAATTGATGTTAAAGATTAACTCACTATTTATAAAAAACATATACACTCATACCTTGTTAAACATAAAAAAAACTACAAATACATATTTACATAAAGACAATTAATGTATTTTCGTACACTCTCATTCATAATTATATTCAGAACAATTGACTCTAAGTAAGAGTTGAATATTTAGCAGAAGTATCTTAATACTCTGTACATATCTAGAGTAATATATCACAGAAACGATATCTGCAATTTAAAAATTTTACCAACCGATTTATAGGTATTTGTTACTTGTTATAATACAAGTGTGTTAAATGGTCAAATAGACACAATTATGAGAATGCTTCAAAATAGAATAGATTATTGTTCTTCTCAAGAATGCATTATTACTTGGCATTGCTACTAGTAAAAGTAAAGGCTAAACTACATTAGAAGTAGAACGGGTTAAGATTCTGTACACTATAGTTTGCCTATGCGTTAAAATTTTAAGATTAAATGCGACTGTACGAAAAGTTTGCCGCGTACGGTTAAAAAAAAAATACTCGTGTTTAATTTGTGAATACGATAATTAAAAATAAAAAACTGAAAACTCACCTCTAGACGTTCAGTGGCCTTACGCAATCGCTCATAATCAACTTGTCCATGCACCTTTAAAAGTTCCATCATAAAATCGGTTTCTTGAACAGAATTGTGAACCTGCTCTAGTTGTTTCTCATAACGCATCCATAGAGCCAAGCGATTACGCAATATTGTCATAATATTGGTACATTTACTTTCGAGGAATGCATGATCATCTTGCAATTGCGATATATCACGTTCGAGCTTAACCGGAGAGACGGACATTTTTAGGCGCATTGGCAGCGTATGTAACATTTGACGAGAACGCATTATCTCTTGCCAAGCTCCTATTAGCTCTTCTCCAACTGTCTGGCAATCAAGTACCGCCTTTTCAATGGCATTACTATCCTGTTTTTCGGCACTTTCGCATTCGTCCAAAATAACCGAAAGTTTGGCCTGGTGTTTGCGCAAATTCGAAGTACCATCTTGGATGGCTGTGAGCTGTTGACGCAATAAGGCGGCACCTTCCAATTCTTCGGCAATTTGTGTTGATATTTTATGGGACAATGCAAAGAGTTCGCCAACTTTTTCGGGTTCAATAGCGGGCTCTTGCAAACCAATTCGACCCAATTCATTGCCAATAAAGCCAACGCGTGTCCTTAGCACCTGTATACGTTCTATGTACAGACAAAGTTCTTCATCATTTTTGATTACTCCTTTCATGCTAGTCATGGTTAAATAGATTTCTTGCAGTTCACGTTCAATTAATTTCAGTTTATCTTCTGGCGCTACATCTTCCGATGATAGTGAGCGCACGATTTTGTTTTGAATACGTTCGATATTTTCAGCCACCGCATTACAGCGGTCCTCCAGCTGAGCATGGAATTGTCTTTGCAGCATTTCATCTGCTAGAGGTATTACTTGCAATGATTTTTCAAAGGTGTTGCCAGCCTCCGTACGTATATTATTATGCATTTCAAATTGGGCTTTAATTTCCCAGAATTGCCGCATATGTTCAATGGGTTGCTCTAAAGGATATTCGGGTATTTGTATCATTTTCAATTCCTTTTCACTATCCCTGACGAAAGCTTCCATTTTGTCTGTTTGATTTGAGTATTGAGTCCAAATATCCTTAAACACAAGCAAACGGTGTAAATATACCGAAACTTCTTCGCGCAATTTTAGCAAGACAATAAGTGAATCATTTGTCTCTTCAACCAAATTGGGAGCTTGCACCAGATCCTGTAGTTTATTGGAAATATTGGATAGATTGGTCATTTTAATGTAATGATGAGAGATATCCTGGCTTAGAGATTGATAAAGCGTTGTATACTGATCGTAGTCAGCTGAAGTCACAGCAGAAAGGTCAGGTACTCTTTGCTGGGCGACTTGTAACCACTGTTGTTCATCTTTCATGCCTTTTTCCAAAACGGTCCACCTTGAGGCGGCTTGGACCAGTTTTGATGACCTTTCAGAAGCCTTTTCCAATAGAACATTGGCTCTATTATATAGCTCTTTGTGTAGTTCTGAATGTTTCTCTCTAGTTTCACTGTCAATATTCTCCTCCAACGATTCCAACATGGCACGGCAATGACTAAGGTTGACAAAAAATTTGCGATGTTTCTGTACCTCATTGTTCAATTGCTCTAAAGAGCTGGATACTATAGGACCTTCGACCAATTTATCTGCCAAGACTGTTATATTTGTAAATTCTTTTAAAGTCTGTTCGTATTCATCGGCTAAAGCTTGTAATTGCAAGAGACGATCGCGTTCGGCAAAAATGTTGTTATTAATATTGCGACATGAATCGTGGGCGGTGTAAATGTCTTGTGGCACCTTTTTACCAGGAAAATCTCTTTGGAAGGCTCTCGCATTTAACATGAGTTGAGAAATCTGAATAATCGTATCATTGTTCTGCGATTCCAGCTCTTCCAAAGAAGATAGTTTTTGTTTTAAAGTACTTTCGTGGTTCACAATCATTTCATAGCGTTCTTGTAGGTCATCTAGGAGACCAGAAATGCGATGCACTAAAACTAAAAAGTTATTCCATTTTTCTAGATCTTTAACATCTTGCTCTTGATTGTCCTGGGTCTTCTCTTCAACTGCACTTATGTGCATTTTAAGGGTATCTAGACATTGTTTTACATCAGGCTGATTTATGCTAACCGTTTTAGTCAAATGGCCTTCCAAACTACTAACATTTTGACCTATAGTATGTAGTTCTTCATTTAGATCGTTGTAGTTTTGAAGTTTTTCTTCAGAAGGACCATCATTGGTTTGTTGTTTAATTAAATACATACGATATTCAATGGTTTGTAACCAAGTCGATATCTTCTCAATCACCGTAATAACCGTCGTTTGTATTTCTATTTCATTACCGCTAGTAACAGCGTTCTCTAGTGTATTTAAACTATCGTTTACATCTTCGACTCTTTGTTCGGTTGGCACTTCCTGGATTTGATGCGAAAGAGTAGCTAAATGCAAGACATTGCTAAGGGGTGTGGATTGGATTTCTGTTTGCTGTTTATAAGTAATTCTGTTTCCAATGGCTTGCGTTGTTTTGCCCCAAATATCAGGTCTGTCGATAATAGTTGTTTGCTGACCTGGATAATGTAAAAGGCTTTCGGATGTAATCAAAGCTTGGGAAACATCTTTTACCGATCCTTCCTTAGGCAATATGGTAGCAGCATTTAGCCAAATACTTTCATTATTAACTTCCTCTTGAATATTATCAGGTCCAGGAGTTATTGGAACCACAATTTCTTCGGTAGGCGAAGTAACTTCCTCAATGGTAACAGTCGAAGTTGGACGACTACGTGCTTTGGAGGTTGGCTGGGTGGAAACATTAACTTTTCCTTGTTCACTGGCATGGGCGGGTATATTGGAGAATTCTTCTATAACAGAGGTTTTGATTACCTGTATCTGAGTCGATTGAGGTTTCTTCTCTACAGGTTTAACAGTTACAATTGGTTCAACTGTCTTGTCGTCACCAAGCTCAACAGTAACACAAACATTTGTTTCATCATCGCCATCTGGTTTCTTGTGTTTAGCATGCTCAATAGTTTTTACGTGTTCGTATACTATAGGCTGACTTTCAGAATCATCCGTCTCAGGTGGTATGGTAACAGTGGTTTGTATTTCTAGTTCGTAAGGCTCCGTCGAGGTGATTGAAGAATATTCAATACTGGGTTCTTTTACACTATCAACTAATGCTCTAGGTGAAGTTTGCGTATCTGTTGTGGCGCTAAAAACAAACTCTGTAGTAGAGGTTTGCTGCTCTTTTTTCTCAGATGGAGTTATTTCAGTTAGACTTGTCTGCGTAGGCATATCTTGCAATTTTATTTCCTTAGACTCTTCTGTTGTTAGACCTTCGGTCAAGGTAGCATATTCTTTAGTTTCAACAATTTTTTCGGGCAATTCAATTGTGACATCACTGACGAACTCTTTAATGAGAGGATTAACGATATCGCTGGTGCAAACTTCAAGTTCGGACGATGAAAGTTGTGGTGTAGTTTGTAGCTCCTGTTCCACTGTAGTTATCACAAAAGTTTGGCTGGAAGTATGTAAGAGTTCTGGCTTAGGTTGCATATCCTCAGTTTGAACTTCAGAAGTCGTTGTAGGCATTAAGTCCTTCTGTTCTTGTGTAACATCTTCCACTGATTCAGTTTGAACTTCTGTATCATTTAGCAGTACAGGCACTGTCTGGGACTCTGATTCACTATTATCCACTTTGGCTTGTACCGATGCCTCCTCTTGAAGTAAAACAGGTTCTGGTGATGTTTGAACTTCCTTTACCTCTAGTTCTAATGAGACTCTAATATTTTCCTCCTCTTGACGTGGAGAAGTTTGCTGTTCTTCATCTTTTACATACGATAATTCTAGAACATCTACTGGCTTAATAATTTCCTTAAGCGCTTCTCGAGGCGATTCTGAATCAGATGACACAACAGCGTCTTCAAGAACTTTAACGGCTTCATCTGTAGAAATACTTGATAACACACTGTCTGGCTTAATTTCAATGACAGTTTCATGCATTATATTTCCTTTAGGCTTTAAGCTTTCGAAAGGTTCTGTTTTATCTGTTTCCAAGGAAGATAAAGCCAACTGAGTGTCATCTTCATCCTCAACTTTTACCGGTTCTTTTTCTTTGTGAGAAATTTGAGGAAGGGCTGGTTTCCCAGCGTCTGGCTTTCGATCTTTTTTCTTCTTTTTCTTTTTATTTCGCTTGCTATCCCGTTCAGATATGACAACTGGCTCTGCACTGGCACCAGTTTCAACAATGGTCAAGGACATCTTTGAGGGAGCAGAAGTTGCTTCAAGACCTTTAGCATCAGGCATGGTAACCTTAAGGACGCTGGATCCCTTACCTTTAATGGAGGGTGCCGTTACAGTTACAGGAGATGCAGTAGCTTCGCCTGAAATAAAAAGCTGTGTTGTGGCTTTTACGTCCAATTTTGGCTTTTCTTTTGGCACTTTTTCAATTAAAATATCTTCGTTAGATGTTATAGAACTGTCAGTAGGTAATGAAGATTGCACGTCAGTAACCGTTGAGGATACACTTGTGGAGCTTTGGTGTGAAATTTGTTCACTCTCGGTAATTGGTTTATCTTCTTTAGATAAAACGGTGCTCTTTATAATTGTTATTTTAGCACTAGAGGGTTTTTGCTCAACGACAATATCAGACCTTTCATGTTTTTCTGATAGTAAGTCAGTTGTTTGGGCATCTTTGGACGTAGGCGCAGATATAATGATATCTGTTTCAGGCTGCTGTTCTACGCCAGGTTCTTGTGCTTCAGATACAGTTGTTTTTGTTGTGGTCTTAGAAGTTGTAAGGATAGAACTCTCTGGCTGATCAGATAGAATATTAGTTATGTCTTTACCTTTCGGTTCGGTTTCGATTGTAGTTTTAACAATTGTTATTGTAGCAGTGGCAGGTTTTTGTTCAACACCACTTTCAGGCTTTTCAGGATCTTCTGATGGCAACTCAGTTGTTTTATTATTTTTAGCTGTAGGCGAAGCTAAAACGACTTCAGTTTTAGTGATCTTCGCAGGCTGTTGCTCTACACCAGTGACAGGCTTTTTAGTTTTGTCTTCACTTTTCAATACAGGTTCTTGTGCTTCAGATAGTGTAGTTTTTGTACTTGTTATAGTAATATTATCTGTCAGTTCGGGTGCTGTTTCAATTATTTCTTCGCTCTTCGGTTCGGTTTCGATTGTAGTTTTAACAATTGTTATTGTAGCAGTGGCAGGTTTTTGTTCAGCACCACTATCAGACCTTTCAGATTGTTCAGATGGTACAGTTGCCTCAGTTGCGGTGATTTTTTCAGGCTGTTGTTTAGCATTTTTGTCAGATTTCTTAGGTCTATTTTTACCTTTCAAACGTTTAGTTTTTGTTGTATCCTCAGTAATTGTTATGGTGGCATTCTGTGGCTGTTCGGATACAATATCAGCGATTTCTATGTTTTTAGGAACGGTTTCGATCATGGTCTTAATAATTGTTATTGTAGCAGTGGAAGGTTTTTGTTCAACACCACTACTACAACTTTCAGGTTCTGTAGATGGTAGGTCGGTTACTATTTCACGTTGAGGTATAGCTGCAGATGAAATGATTTCTGTTGTACTGATCTGCTGAGGCTGTTGTTCTACAGCAGCGTCAGATTTTTCAACACTTGATGTAGGTTCTTCAGTTTCAGGGATGGCTATAGTCTTGATAATTGTTATATTGACATTTTCTGGGTTTTTAGGTAAAATCTCAGTTATCTTTTCCCCTTTAGATTCAATTGGGGAGACCACATCTTGCCGGATTGCTGCAATAGTTTCATTTTTATCTGTAGTTTTCTCGGGAATAATTTCTTTGCTCTCACTTTCTGAAATTGTAAACGTTTTGGGTTGTTCGTCATCACTTAACATCTCTTTAACATCTTCCGGAGTATTTTTAGGTTGTGGAATATTTTTATCGAATTCATATATTTCTAAATTTACGGCATAACCAGTTTCGTCAATTAGAGGCCAGATTTGTTCGGTTGTTTGTGGATTAGCTACTTTGCCTATTGTTGGCTGAGCCACCGATTCAGTATGTTGAGAAAATTCAATATCTGTTGGCTGTAAATGATGTTGCACAGGCCAAATTTCTTGTAGGTCTTCAACTTTAGATTCCTTCTTTTGAGTTATTAGAGCTGAAACAATGTCATCGGGTTTTGTTGAGTCGACATCAGCAGTTAGTGCTTTAGCTACAGTGTCAATAACTTGTTCAATTTCTACTTTAAGTGCAGGTATGTCAACAATTTCTACTTGTGCTGGAGTTTGACGTTCAGTAGCTGTTTCTGTTGTTTGTTTTGGCTGTTGTGTTTCGTGTTCTGTGGTTGTAGTCAAAGTGGTAGAATCGATATTAAATACCTGTAAAGGAGTTGTCCTAGCACCATCGGTAATATCCGATGATATTTCCTGTATTACAACACTGGGTTGTTGCATAAGACGTTCATATTCCTCCTCCGATACCACTTTGCCATTGACAGTGCGTACAATGTTAACACTGACTTCAGGGGCCATTTGTTCTTCGTTTACTTCGATTTCTTCTGGCTCTTCAACAACTTCTTCTGTAACATATTCTTTGCCATCTATAACAACAATGCGCTTAATGATTTTACGTGTCTTACGTATGACTTTACGTGTAACTTGTTGTACAACCGTTCTAATACTACCCTGTGTACTACCATCGATCAGCGTCAAATTGTTTGGATCTAAATATTGTACATCACCTTCGCGTAATGGAATACCTTGAATCTCAACTTGAGGTGAGTGTTGTTCCTCATATTTTTCTACAATTGGAGGAGTTTCGAATTCTTGTACAATCAGAGTTTTCGGTTTTGAGCCATCAACCAAAGAACCACGACTTTGTTGAGTAACAACAGTTGTGTAACCACTTTTAACATCTCCAGCAATTGGTATGTTTTCAAGATTACGTTGATCTGCTGAATGAACTTGAATATTACCTGCAGCATCTGTTATGGTTTCAATGGAAGAAACTTGTTGTTGTTGCACAATTCGTTGACGCGTACGTGTTACTTTCTTTAGCACAATGTGTTTGGTACCATCGGGTCCCACTACAACTTCGGTAGTGGTTTCATCAGGCTCTACAAAAGTAGTTTCAAAAGTTTCTGGCACATTCTTTAGTATCAACTCTGTGGATCTTTCAACATTTAATTGAGGCTTTTGATGATAACGCGCCTCAATTTCCACATTTTCAGGTATTTCGGGTACTCCAACATTTGGCACGCTGTCAATTTGTATAAGTTTTTCTCCATCTTGTTTTTGTATCTGTGTAATTGTAATATTTTCGGTAGGTTTTAAAACCCTTTGTGTTTGCATTGACATTTCAACGGTTTCCACTGGAATCACACTATTGGCAGGGAAACTTGTTTGTGCTTCCATTGACTTATAATCCTTAGGCTCTGGTTTAAGCTCTAAACTTGCAGAAGTTTGCGTTTCTACAGTATAAGCAACCTGTGGCACTTCCTCTTCTTCTGGCATAGAGCTAGAGTCAACAGTACTAGCATTCGACTGTAAAGATTCCCCTGAATGTTGAGTGGGAGGTTGTATTTGCTGATCAGATAAAATTCTTTTACGTTGTTCGTCCTCCTGCTTGGAGCGCCTCATTTCGATAATTCTAGTTTCAATAGTGTAAATACGTTTGGTGGCCACAGTTATTTGTTCTCTTAGTATGACTATGACATATTGTAGTTGTTCGATTAAGGCCTTAGCCAGCTCAGCTACATCCTCATGGGCCAACAAAGGTTTTGTTCTTTCAACCAAATCTTCTAGGGATTGTTGACGCTCTTTCAAAGTGCGCAATAAATTTTGGCTCTTCTCCGCCTGAGATTTAAGTGTGTGTTCGTCTTGAGGACTATCCGGTGTTAGTTCTAAACTCTTAAGTTCTTCGCTTACTTCCTTTATCCACAATTCAATTTCTGCCAAATGCTTTTGATATTCTTCCAGTTCTTGTGTGCGTTTCTTTTGGGCATGTGAGGCATTCTGTAGGGTATGGACATTTAATAAATTATTTTTCATTTAATTTTAATAATAAAATGGCAAATATTTACTTACCGCTATCATAGTAATACCCTGTTGAGTACGTCTTAACAATAGATCAATGCGATCGGTTATTTCATTTAGCAGCCTTTCAGTTGCTGGATCCGTTGGCAACGTCTGACTAATGGCTTTTAATCTTTGAGCTTCCTGTTCTTGATATTCTAGATTCTCTTGAATTATCTAAAGTAATGTCCATTAAAAATAAAATTTTTTTTTTAATTAGAACAGAAACTTAAAACCATATTAAATTTAAGGAAATACCAAAAATCATATCAATTCAAAAAGGTTTAAATTTTAATGCATTTGGAGAAATATAAAATATTTTTAGATGCCCATTAAATATATCTAATTGCTTAGGACTATATCTCTCATATGATTTAAAAGTTATAGTGGCCTAAACAATTTGAAAAACTTTAATCATTTTTGGCATTACCCTGAGACATTAAAATCCTTTAAAAAAAATTTGATTTCTTAAAAAAAACCTACAACTTTTTTCATAAGCCTTTTTATATAAAACAAAAGAAAATCCTCATTTATATTATGTGCATTTTATGTGAGATGAATGTGATTTAAAGGTTAATTTTATGTTAATCACGTTCCATTTTTCAAATTGCACATTCATTCAAACACCATTTATTTGTTATTTGAAAATATATTCAATTTTGTTTTAATTTTTTAAATCTTTTGCTATAGTTTTAGTTTTGTTTTTGCTTTAGCAGTTTAACAAACAAAATAAACTTTTAATATTGAAAAAAAATATGTATTAATTTATATATATTTTTTTTGTAAAAGCA
>NDXZ01113971.1:0-17254 GCA_003055125.1 Paykullia maculata | reverse complement strand
TTGCCAGTTTTCAATACCGATTTCCTCGAAAGCATTTCCAAAAGTTCGATACCCTATATATACCCTTAACACATGTGTGTGTGTGAAGGGTATAAAAATTAATATTTTTATTTATAACTGCTACAAAATATTTAAAGCAATAAAAAAATACGTCTACTTAATTATTGACAAGAAAATAATTAAGTATACGTATTTTAAAATTTCTTTGAAAGAAAAACACAATAGCCCAATTCACGATCTTGTGCATTTGAGATTGCAAATGTATGCAATTGCAAATATTTTCAATAAATTGTGAATGACCTCTTTGCTTTAGTTTGCAATGCTTATTGCAAAAATTGTAGAAAAAAATTTTTTTGGGGTTTTTTATTTCGGCTTAGTGCATATTTAGGGGGTAATTTTTTTGATTTGGGGATATTTTTTAAAACTTACTTGGCAACACTGTTTCATAAAATCGCAAAGAATTTTCTGTACGTTTAAAGTTTGCTTGCTTATATAATACCTTAGAAAATTCACACTCTCTAAGGCTATAGAGAATGTGGCAAATTATCATCTTTTTAAGTATGTGAAGTCCAAGAATCGGAGTTGTGCATTTTGCTGGTTTTTACACTGGAAAATGCTTGTTTCAATTTATTTCGAGCTTTTTCTGGGATCTCGTTTACGAAGTTAAAGTTAAGCAATGCTCCCAATAATTTCTAAATTAATTGCTTATATTTTTTAACAAATTATAAAATTTCCAATTCTATGTATTCAAACAAATGTCACTCGAACTCATTTAATTTGAAAGAAGCAATGACCAATCATACGCAATATTGGATAACAATCGGGAGTTCTTGTTATTTTGGAAAGGGTCAAAAGGTTCGTTTAAGTATATTTTTGTTTTAATTATCTTACTTGTAACCATATACATTCGAACGATGAAATGCTATGAAGTCTCTTTCTGGTTTGCCGCAATCAAGTTAATAGTTAAAATAAACATATAACTGATTCTTGCAACCATATATATGATATAAGTATTGGCGTAAATTATGACTAAATAGTATTTTTAAACTATTCTTTCCGTGACCATATTCAACCATGTTTTTACTTTGCATGTATGATTATTTGGTCAACTGGGTGTTTTGCCAAAAACTTATACTACTGAATACGAGGTCAAAATGATAAGTAATTTTTGTTAGTCTGCGTTTAAATTGACTAAGTTATCAAGTCTTATGTCTGTGCTTTAAGTATAAATAACAAGAAAAAGAGAGAGACTCCAAAATTTGTTTTTCTCACTATCACTTCTATACATGTAAATATGAAGACGTGCAAACTCGCAATTTTGGTCGAACGTGGGAGTTATTTTGCTTTTGATATAGGAATTCCAATTAGATTTTATTTTTCCCAGTTGTAAATTTTCTTTTAATATAATTTTAAAGTTGCTTTCGTTTAATAATACAAGAACTACTACTTGACTGTTACTTGCTACTTGATAATAAAAATATAAATAAAAATAATAAAGTAGTAAATAAGAAGAAACTTAAACAAGAGAAGCACGTAAAAATCATGGGAAATGTCAGGTTATGTGAAAAAGTAACTAAAATTTATATCACACAAACACATACACACACATTTGCACATATACATACATTTATAAATAAAAAAAAAAAACAAATTTTTGTGGCATGTTGCACATACGAGTATAGATGTACTCGTTCATAAAATTTATTTTATTTTTCTTAAAAAAAAAGTGCTGAATATGGATGGGTTTTATATGAATTTTGTTTATTTGCTAAACGCCTCGTTGGCTGGTGGTTCGTTGTTCTTTAAAGTTTATTAAAGAAGTTTTTTGCAATGTCTATAAAGGAATTATTTTTTAATAATAAATTATTCCAAGGCAATTGAATATAATCTTTGTAATTGAATGTTGTTGTGTATGAGATTGTAATATTATATGATGTTTTTGACTTAATTTTATTTTCAGTTTATTACTAAATTGTGACATTTATGAGCTTGAGAATGATTTGGCAAATCAAGAAGTAGAAGAGTTGTAGTCAAAATGCAGTATTAAATTAAAGTAGAGAAAGCGAGAATATTTATAAGTTTAACAAAATGGCAATTTCTGAACAGGCTGTTTTATAACATTAAAACCCAATATGATGGTTATCATATATTCTAAAACATATATATGATTATCCGTAAAAAAAATTTTTAATGTGGACAAACATATAATGATTTTTGAAACCATATATATGCTCAAGGTATTGACGTAAAATATGACTACAACCATATTATGATTGTCGCAATCATATAACGATTGCAGTAACCATAGAATTTTAAAATTGTCTGTGATCATATTACCGTGACCATACGCAACCATGTTTTTTCGCTGCGTCTTCTTTCTCATCAGGGATTCTTTTGTAATTGCCAGCATTTGCTTCAGTCTAAGGTTTCCCATCCCGCCCACATCAAGTGTGTGCCTGCCTGTGATCCTCAGTCTAATGTTGGCCAAGGCTGGACATTCACATACAACATGCACTGCTGTCTTAACCTCTTCCAGGCACAGATGGTATCGGAAATTACCGTGTCCTGTTACCAATGCAGTCAATCAACTCAGAGTACTCCGATTATATCGAAGTAACCGTGTTGCTCTCCTGCCTAGGGGCTCTTTGAACACCATCGAGCCTGACTACAAGTAGTTGTCTCCTCCCACTTCTCCAGGTTCAAGGAGTCCACCCATTTATGTATCCTTGCACGTACCAATCCCTCCCCCAAAGCAACTCTGGGTTCTGGATCACAGAAAGACGACGCTGAGCCCCTTCTCGCCAGCCCGTCAGCCGCCTCATTTTCAGCTATGCCCACGTGACCCTTAACCCACATCAGTGTTACCTCGTGCACCAAGGCACACCTATTAAGCTTCAGAACACATTCGAGCACCAGTCTTGAGTTCACGTCTGATCGATGCAGTCGCTTCGACCGACTGGTTATCCAGTGCAATGAGTATTTTCCTCTCTTGCACCTGATCTTCCAGTAAGTAATCCAACGCATGCAGCAAACCAAGCATTTCTGCCTGGTATACGGACACGTACTCGCCCAGACTTAAAGTGCAGGACAGGTTCAGCTTCTCCCGCTCCCACTCTTCCGTCCATAAGAGAACCATCAGTAAAAATGCTGATGGCATTCTCCATACACTCATTGTGTATGCCACCATCTGCAATGAGTGTCCGATGAAGTCTGTCGACCCCCTTCACTCTACTCATGCACTCCATCAGCATTTGAGTTTAACTAACCTCGTTATTCACAAGGTCCAGGATACTCTTATGCCCTATATTCGGGCCAAAATAATGCCACATACGCAGTGCTGACATTGCTACCATTTCCCTTATAAATAAGATCAACGTCAGCAAACCCAGCATTGTCATATAAATATGTAAATAACTTCTTTTTATACCCTTCACCTAAAATGATAAGGGTATATATAAGTTTGTCATTCCGTTTGTAATTTCTACAATATTCATTTGCGACCCCATAAAGTATATATATTCTGAATCCTTATAGATAGGGAAGTCGATTTAGCCATGTCCGTATGTCAGTCTGTGTATCTGTCCGTCTGTTGAAGTCAACTTTTCTCAGCTTTCTTCAAAAAAAAAATTTTTTTTTACACAAAAATGAATTATATATGTGTGTAAGACATGCCTTGCGAGAAATTAAAAAAGAAAATTTTTTTCAGATATAAATAAAAATTTTTTTCGAGATATACGCTCTTACTTGTTTTTAATCGACTTATGAATATTTCCTCCTTGTTGCACATCATTTTCGCTATTGTGATCTTTTTAGGGCCAGGATCTTGATTAACTCCTAGCTCTTCTTGGATGTCTTCGATTTCCATTTTCTGCTTTATGCATGCGCAGAACATCCTCTTATCATTTGATTGTAGAAAAGTCAAAATCAGAATTTTTTCTAAGGATATTTCAATATCATTTTGTTTTCAGATGGGAAGCTACCACAAAGTGATCGAACGCTCTAGATTCAAATGAGCAGCACCTTTCCTTCTGCTGTTTTTGCGTTGCCAACTGTTTGTTTCTATATTGCTACTGGTTCAGTTGTTCGAAATCTTAAAAACAATTGAGTTTGCTTTGGACTAAATGCGATACGTTTCTTTCTGTAAATATTTGTATGGGGGCTGGGACTATGCATTATGCTTTCAAGTTATGCGAAACTGCTAAAATAAAACAACATATTGAAAGATGACCAAATTTTTTTCGATTAAACATTGAACGCTATACTCCTTTCTGCGGGTTCACATAAGTAAGCCCCAGATTCTTGTAGTATTGAATAAGAATCCAAAAGTCATTAGATAATATCATTACACATACACTTAAACAAATGTCATTATCAAAATAAAATGTAATAGAATTTGTAAGTTCAAGTAAATATTAAAAAAAACGCACATCATTATCTCTCTCTCTTCTTATTCAAACGATATAGGATACGATATATAAAAACATTTTGGCCCACCTTGTTTTACTAATAAAACACCCGCTATTTTAATTTATATATAGAAACGTTTAAACAAATGAATAAATTTTACCACCATATTTTCTTTGTTTGCGCTGTCTTCAAGACTATTCACCATTCATGTCCGTATTTTCAGCATTTATATTTGTGGATCGCATGTAAATGATACAAATTTGGAAATAAAATAAGCAAAACAAGAAAAGAGAACAAAACCAAATAAGAGTAAGAGAAGCATTTTATCATTGTTCTTGATTGTAAATTTTTGTTTAATATTCTCTATTGTGAATGAATAAGAGAGTGAAAAAATGTTGTGATGTTTGTGTTTAAGTTGTTTTGTTTATTTGTTTTGCTTCTGCTGCTACTACTAGCACTACTCTCCGTCTCTCTGTTCATCACATTTGTCTACCCACAACAGTTTTATAGAAAAATCTGAAATTTTTTTAAGTTTTATTTAGAGTGTGCGTACATGTGTGTGTGTGTTTGTTGTGGTTGTTGGGGTTGCATTGCATTTATTTTTTTAATGTCATGTTTCAGTTTAAAAATAAGCTTTGAGTTTAACGTATCAACGTTTCGAATCTCCTCAAAATATTTTTCGCATCGTGTGTAGTTTTAAAGCATTTTATTTACGAGCCGCGTAGGTTTATATGTATATTTTGTGCATGTTTATGAGTGTCATTGTTGTAAACACAAGCTACCGGTTTTAATCAAAAAAATTAACAAAAACATAAATAAATAAAATATTAACTCATTTAAAATAAAATAAATAATTTTTAATATTAACATACATACTTTCGTAGGTATAATATTTTTCTGTTCCTATTTCATGTCTACAAAGTCATTGGTAATTTAAAAAAAAAAATAAATAAAAGAAATATCCAAAAAATACGTGTTTAGTGTTTTAAAATTTAGTAATTTTTCTTAACTTTTAACTCATGAAAATCTTTAAACTCTTAAGCAAAAAAACAAAGGGTTACTTACCTAAACTGTGCTAAAAAATATTTTTGTTTTGTTTTAAGTGAGTTTTTTTTAAACCAAAAAATCATTAAAGTGGCCTGTTAAAAATGTAATATTATTTCTTTTTGTGCTTAAATCAAAGAAGAAGAAAAAACAACGATATGTGTTTGTGTTTTGAGTTCAGGGTCGTTTGTTTATTGTAATATAAACTTAAACCTAAAATCTACTTCAATAATCTCTTAACAAAAACAGATGCAAAATGAAATCCGAAAAAACCAAACCAAACATCTTTAAAAAAAAGTGTAAATTTGATGTGGGTGGTTTTTTGTTAGGGGAAGGTAGAGGAAGATAGCTTAGAGCTACAAAACAACAAAATACGTATAAATGTGACATAAACTGTAACAAATTTTTTTTCCGGCAGCTTAAAAAAAACTTGTGAATAAAAAAAACAAAAAACCTTAAAATTTGAAAATAAATGTTAAAAAAATAAAAAGTTTACTAAATATTGCTTTGTGTTGTGAATTCTTCATAATTTTAATAAAAAAAAAATAAACAAACAAAAATGTCTCTTTATTTTCGCTCACTCTCTGTTATTGAAATCCTTTTAAACAGTGTAGTCAACAGTTCTTCTTGTTTCTAGCATTTACGCGTGTTTGTTTATTTCCTTTGATTTTTATAAACTTTAATTTTTAATAATTTTAAATTATTATTGTAATATGTACATATCTTTTCTAAAATTCAGAGTAGCGTGACTGTTATGTTTTGACTCCTGTTATGTTTATTGCGCAAATAGAAAAAATCGTAGTGATGTTCTTTTTATAACTTTTTATTTAAAGAACTCTGTAAATTGTAAATTGTTAAAATGATTTCATTCATCTATTTTAATCTTTCTCTCTACTTTACTACAAAAACTCTAAGGTCGAGTGCTTATCTTGAAGATTAAGTCTCAATTGATAATGAGATAAGACAATCATATAATAAATCTCAGCTTAGTTAAATTAAATTTAATGTTTTTGAGTGCGAGTTTAAACGTTTTTGGCAATGTCTTACGAAATGATAAATATTTACATAAAACTATAACAACTTAAGCAGTTTATCATTAAATAGACGTCTGTTTTATTTATCGCTTATTGGGAAGCCAATTACCAGTATTGATTTGCAATGCCCTAATACTGTAGTTGCAGTACTTACTCATTTACATGTTAATCCATTACTTTAACAAGGCGATTGTCATTGGAGGCAAATACTTACCACGCTTACTAACAAATACAAATTTTGCAAAGTCATTATCATAATGTCATTTAGTAACCACTTACTAATTAATAAATAAAGCAGCTCTTTAGATTATTAACCAAAAAAATGAATACATCATTACCTTTACAATATTATATAACTACTTGCTTTTAACAAATAAAAAATCCAATTGATTGTAAAATCTTACAGAACTCATTATAAATAATGTGTTATGTCTGACTTTCTGAGAACGAAACTGTAGTTTGTTACTACTGTACGTTACGTTTTACAGAAACATTTAGAAAAAACCTTTAGCATGGATTTACAACACCTTTTAAAAATCATAAACTTCTATTGAAATTAAACCTTCTTATGCCTAAAGTTTGTTAAACCAAATGGGAATTATAATAACTAATTTAAGTGGCTGCTAACAATTTTTACAACAAAAAAGTATGCAGCTTTTATTTTTGAGTAGATATTGAATAGTAAATAATTAAAAACGTTTTACGTTATAATCTTGTTATTAAAAAACTACTTCTTTGTAATGCATACGGTATGTAAAACTTATTTAAAAGTATGTTATTGAGTCAGAGCAAGTTATTTCCCAGGTTTTGCTGGGTTACTTTTTTCTTTTTAAATGAGTTTTTCATTTCTTTTTTTTTACTAAAAGCATTTAGCTTTTTCTTTTAATATTGCCAATTGGCAACACTGTTCTTTACTATTATCCTGTTATATACTCTTTAGTTCACAACATCCCCTTAAATGCAGCTCAGCTTAAATGTTGCACTCTTTTGACTTTGCTGTAAAGCCTGTAAGTTTTTCTCCCTCTCTCCCCCTTTCAGCCCTCAAAAAACACAAAATAAGTTTCTATAGGAATAAATATTTAATTTCTGTGCTGTAAATAAATGCCTTTAAAGCAACACATCCTCAGCCCAGCTACATGATGTTGTTGTGGTTGCCATTTCACATTGTTTTGTATGTCATGGTAGGTATACAGTTCTTTGTTGCTGCCGTTTTCCTCTTCTGCAAACTTTGCAGACAGTATGTAGCAGCAGCAATTGTCAGCCGTGTAGAATCACATATAGAAAAATATACGTCTGTTGGTGGGAGGGTGGTGGATTGGTGGTTGTATAGAATGGCCGTGGCTGTAGCTGTGGTTGTGTTTTGTCTTGTGTGTATTCTACTACTGTTAGCAGGAGTAATGTTGTTTGTTGTTGTTGTTGCTTTTACTAGACGTAGTACATCGTATAACGGTATTGTAGTAGTATCAGTGTTCAGCTATCTTGTTGACCTCATTTTGTGACGGCATCTCAACGCATCCAGTCTTGTTAAAACGGAAAAAATTTCGCCTTTTTCTCAAACAATTTTGTAAAGTTAATAAAATACTAAAATATATCAAATTGAAATAAAAAAAAAGGCAACAAATTTCTTTAGTCAAAAGAAGAAAAGTAAAGAAAAACTTGCGGAATTTCTTTTTTGCAAAAATTGTTGTTTGTACTTTAATACTGTTAATGTTCATGTTTAAATATTTATATTGAAACAGTTGTAAAGAAAACCGAGTGTAGCAGTTTGTATTTCAATTTACCCGGTCAATTATTGTGTGTGAAGGATAAATATCCTTTGAGGGTGAGTGCGTGTGCGTGTGTGTGTGTGTGCGATAATTATTGTGAAAATCATTTTATTGGCACAAGGTGAACATTTCGGGGAAAAAAATAAAATTTATGTAAAAAGTAAAATGGTTTTTTTTAGAAATTAAAGCACGAAAAAAATTCAAAAGCTTATGAAGGATGTCTTATTTGATGCCAATAAATAATTTATTGAACTGTTGTTCTTATTGGTTCTGTTGGTTATTGAAAAAAAATTATTTCTAGTTCTTCTGTAATTTTTTTTCAATCTTTTCTTTCTTGTAAATGCTTTTTCTTAAGTGACAAATTGGTGCAGTTCGAATTTAATTTAAATAAATTTATTTAATAAATATGAAAAAGTGATTTTATTATTTAAACAAAAATTTATATTGATGTTTTAAATATTGGTGGAATAAAATTTGTTAAACACAAATAATTTTTAATTTTATTTACATAAACATTAATTTCTAATAAATTTTGTATTTCTATACAAACTTAAAGCAAACTAAACGTTTAAGTGAAAACAATTGTTTTATCTTTCATTTAACAAGATTTAATCTTAACAGATAGTTTTAACAAAAATCAAAATAACTTCAGCCGGCAGTAATTTTTAATTGGACACTGAGCTTTTTGGACTTATAATTAAAATCCAAAATGTGTCCTTTTAACCCTTTTTAAAATGAAAAATTCTCAAATACTTTTGATGACCACAGGAATGGTTTTATTTTGCCTTTTTCATTCTTAATAGAATATTTTGCAACAATAAGTTTTAATCTCTCTAATGTTCTATTGAAGCAGCCTGATAGACAAAGAAAAACTTAAAAGGTATTATTTTTGGTTAAGGTTCTAAAAGTTTGAACAATTTGACCACTTCTACGAAAATTTGTTGACTTGAATTTTACAATGGTTTAAAGAAATTGTTGTTGCCTTTAAAAAAAAAATTAAATTGTAGAGGCCGGCGCTAAACAGCTAAGGGTCAAGGCTAAGTCAAGCTGTCAGAAGCCGGGAACAGAAGCCGCTTATAAAAGTCAAACATGTCTATCAACAAAATATTAAGCACAACTATTGAAGATTTCACTAGTCACAGCCGCGGACAAAATAGTTTTTTTTTGGGTATCTGACAATCAGCTGTTTTCGTATATTCTTTTACTTTGCGTTGATTGCTTAGTGCAGATCTTTCATTTAACTTTAAATTCTAAAGAAAATCATTAGGTATTTTTAAATGAACTATATTCACTTTGCTACGTATTAGCTTAGTTAAATTTAAAATAACGTTCTTTGTTATGAGATGTTGTATAAAACAGTCGTTTTATAGTAATATTTTATATAGGCTTTAGTTCATAAATTGTTTTTTTTATTATTAATTGTTAAGAAATCAACATTTTTATGTGATAATTGAAAGAAAATTGTGAAAAAGTCAATTTTCCGAGACTAGCCGAGTGGAATACATTTTCGAAATCAGCTACGGTTTCATCATCAGCAAACTTTAAATGGCGTTTTAGTGTTGGATGAAAATATCATTTATTTAACTCACAGTTTATTAGGAAATAGAATATGGTGATTGATTGTCGCCTATATTCATATTTTTCTATCATTAGTTGAGTTAGAACAAAATTTACCACAACCATTTAAACCTTTTTTCTTGTTTTATTTCAAGACATTTCAACTAATTGTTTGTTTATTGTGAATCCTCTAAATTTTGAAATTTTTTTTTTGTTTGCAAGAAAACAAAATATTTTAAAACTTTGATTATTTTTTGTTTTTATATTAAATTTGCATATTTTTATTTAAAATAAATAAACATGTTAATGCAAAGTTAATGGATTTATTTATTTTATTTTATGGTGTTTTTGCTTTAAAAAAATTTTAATTTTTAATTTTTATCCAAAGTAATATTTGTTCATATGTCAGTCAGCAAGTGTAAATCTGTAAAGGAGTAAAAGCAGAAAGTATTTTAAGTTATATATTTTAGTTTCAATATATAAATAATATTTTGTTTAATTGTTTATGATTTAGAAATATTTTTAGTCAAGCTTGCGTTTATTAAAATTTTTTATATGCAAACAAATTTTAAGTTCTAATAATAACAAGTAAGAGCGCTATATTTGGCTATGCCGAATCTAATATACCCTTCACAACGTGTATCTATGTGTGTATATTAGTAAATTTTTTCAAAACACAAATAAAATAATTTTTATGTAAAAAAAATTTTTTTTTTTTTGATATCTCGAAAAAACATTTTTTTTCTTCAAAAATGAAAATTTTTTTCTTTTAAATTCCGCAAAAGACATGTTTTACACACAAATATAATGATTTTTGAGTAAAAAAAACTTAAAAAAAGAGAGGCAGTCGTTTTTTTGCCGGTTAATAATGGATCTTGCCAGTTTTCAATACCGATTTTCTCGAAAGTATTTCCAAAAGATTATTACCACATGCAACCCTGGGTGACCTATGGGAGCTTCGTAAACTTGATTTCAACCTACACACGGACAGCCGGATAGACGGACATGGATTAATCGACTTCCCTATCTATAAGGGTCCCGAATATATATACTTTATAGGGTCGCAAATTAATATTGAAGAAATTACAAAAGGAATGACAAACCTATATACATATACCCTTACCACATGTGTGAAGGTTATAAAAAAATACGATTTGTAAATTTGTAAACTTTTGGTTTGTAGAAAATTGTCTCAGAATGTTGAATTAAAAATTTTTTTTTATAATTTTACTTAAAAAATTATTTAACTTTTGATTTACAAAAAAAAAAATTTTTTAAATTTTGTTTTTGAAAAAAATTTTTATAGAAAATTTTTGATTTAAGGCAAAATTTATAATAATTAAGAGATTTTTGATAAATTCTCGATTTTAAAAATTTAATGGAAAATTTTTGATATAGAAAATATTGGATAAAATTTAAAATTTTAAAACAATTTATGACTTACATAAATACAATTTTAACAAATTATCTATTTTTGACAAGCTTACGATTGGGGTATTCACAAGCAACTTATGATATCATATTGTCTTATGTCCTAAACATTTAAAATGGTTTAAGTTCTTTGTTATTGCTTTTTCTGTTTTGCTAAGGATAGTTTACGACAGCACAATAAACATAGCAGTCAGAGTCATATTATTTTAGAACACTTTTAGTATGAAAAGTAACTTAAACCATTTTAAATTTTTAGGACATATGACATATGAGTGGCTGGTGAATCCCCCAGATATGTATTTTAAGAAATTGTTTTAAAGTAAAAGATTTGCAAAAAGAGTTTTATTTAAAAAAAAAATTCTTTATAAATTTCTCTTTTCTAGAGAAAAAATCTTATAATTTTCTTATTCTTAACAACTTCAGATTCCTAAAAAATCTCTTAATAAGTTTTTTATTTATAGAAACCTTTTTGGGAAATATTTTAACTTAGACAGTTTTTGATTTATTGGAAATTTTTGAAAACAAAGTTTTCCTTAAAAAAATAATATATAAAAAAAAAATTTGTAGTTCCCTAAGTAGCTGGCCTTTTCATCAAATACCTTAAATAAAAATTTATTTAAACAAGTGTTTTGCTTAAATAACAAACACAAATGCTAAAGAGTAAGTGAGAATGACACAAAAGAAAATGGAAATAAAACTTGTCAAACAAATTTAGAGCGTGAAATTGAATTTAATAAATCAGATCGAAATTTATTGCAGTGCAGATTGTCAAAGAAAATTTCAAAAAAATTCGAATTTAAAAAAAAGCATAGCAACAAGAAGCTATAGAAGTTAAAAAACACACAAAAAGTTAAAACAAAAAGCAAATTTATTTGATATTAATTTCATTCTTGTTTTCTACATTTACAGCATTTTTAAAAAAGTTGCTAAAAAAAATTAAAATAAATAAATCGATAAAGCAAAACAAGGAAGAACAACTAAAACAAACAAATAATAAAACCTACATAAATAAAAAAGCCAGTGTCATTTTAACGCATGAAAAGTCTAAAGGAATTTTGTGTTAATGTTTAATTCTTTAAGTGTATAAAGTGCAAAACCAACAATTAGTCCACATTTTTGTCTAATAAATATTTGTGTCTATGTTTCTGTCTGTGAGAGAGAAAAGTTAAAAAGCGCTAAAACTATATTATATAGAACATAAACATTGCTTTTGACCTCGTTATTTTGTCGTCAAATAAAAATTTTTGTTGTTTTTTCTACTTTAGAGAACAGCCAAGAAACCAAGAACAACACTAACCAACCACACATACATTAAAAGAAAGTAATATTAACAATAAAGACAGCAAAACTTTCTATATAACGTAACAGGATACGTAACAAAAAAGAAAAATCTCCAAAGAAAAATAATATATTTATTTAACTCAATATCATCCTTACAAATGTACTACAAGAACAACTGAAACTTTGCCTACAACAAATATTTCACCTTTAAAAATATACAACAACATTTCTTACTCTTTCTAGTCTCGACGACGGTCTTTCACCCAAAGAATTGTGTAATAAGAAAAAAAAAGAGACAATTTCTTAAAAAAGTTGTTGTTTACAAAAGTTCTTTAACGTTACTTTTTTGTTGTTGTTTTTGCTCCTGCAGCTATTGTCTGTCTATTCCTGTTTCCTTTTAATAACAAGTGAGAGCTTTATACGTCTGTGAATCTGTGTGCGTGTGTGCGTAAAGCAAATATCGACATCTCTTTGGCATCATAGCTGCTCTGCTTAAAAGGGAAATGACAATTGTGTGTGTTTAACTACAGACTCCTTGTTCTAGTTGTGCCAGTCAGTCAGTTAGTCAGTTAGTCAGTCATGCATAAAGTCACTCATTCATTGTGACTTATTTTTAATAGACACGTAAACAAATGGCTTAACATAATACAACAAAAAAACCATCAATAACAACAATATAAAAAGCAACAACTTGTTTACAAATATTTTTATGACGTCTATCTCTTCCTCTCGCGCTCTTACTCTCTTTGTCTAAGCATAGAAAATTTAGTGCTAACAAATCGTAACTCTAAATAAATTAATTAATACAAATAAGAAAGGCCAAAGAGTCAACATTTAAAGAAACATATAATAAATAAATCAATTAATCAATAAAAAAAAGTTTTGTTGTAAATCTTTACAAAGATACCACCATCAAAATTGCTGAGTTCATAAGTTTAAATCATATCGGTGGTACTAATTTTAGTACCACAAACAACGGCTCCATGTTGGCTACTACAAACGTTAAAACCAACAACAATAATATAGGTAAAGTACAATTTTTAAGACTTAATTATTTTTACTTCTTCTTACAGAATAATAATATATATTTTTATGGAAGTTATGGTATTAAATTTTATGAGAGTTTTAATATGAAAGAAAAAAACTTTAATCTCGGCTATAAAATTTGTGCAATAAATTTGAGGTCCTTAAATTTGCAATAAGAAGAAAAAAATTTAAAAGTGTTTTATTCGGCTGTTTAGATCGAAATGAGCTGCGTCTGCAATAAAAGTATGGTTGAGATGGGTAATTTCCTTTTCCAACGATAGTTAAATCCTTTGGCAAAAATTCAAGCGGATCTGCAAGTTCCATGGGGTTTCCTTTTTTCGTAATTAAAATTTTATAGAGAAAAACTATTTGTGCGGAATTGCTTGCAGCTATTGTTGACTGCAATCAGATAAATTTTTTTTTTTGAAACACCTGAAGTGATTTGTATGACAGCTGCTACAGTGTCAATGACCTAACTTGCATGATTATAGTCAAATTTATAGGTGGCATGACGCCAAATTGGCGTGAGAGCGCCACATTACACAAAAAGAAGTTCTATTATTCAAAGTATCAAGTTTTATTAAATCGAAATATTTAATTAACGAATTTATTACTTTCCTTGAAAAGCCGTGCAACATTTAAATTGGTAGTGGGTTTTACCAGCCCCCGTGAAAAAACCTCTGGTCACCTGAACGCCTTGTATTTCCCTTGGCATTTTCGTTTACACTAAATTATTTGCCCATCTACATAAAACAAAATAAACTTTAATGTAAATACATTTTTAAATAATATTATTTATTATTAATTTATGTATGTTGAGAATAATTCAATATGAATAATGAATGAATGACATTTATATTTGTCAGCCTTTATTTACTTGTTTTGCATGAGGGTATGTCTGTGTGTGTTTGTGTTTTTATTTTATTTATTTGTTCTTTATTTTCAATAAAAAAATATAATAATAATAATAAAATACGCTATTAAAGGTAATTTTTATTGTATAAAAATAAAAAATAAAAAATCAAACACAGGCCAATGCACTCAGTCATTTCAATATTTTTATATACATTAATATTCATTATCGTTTTTTTATACCCTACATCACTATATTTAAAAAGGATAATATGCGTTGTTGCTAATATTCGTAGTGTCAAAAAGGATAGTTCCCTTATGATGCTTTAATTATGCTTCGAACAATTTTTTTATACGAATGAAAAATATCCGTCTCTCGAACTATTTCGCATTCTGTTCACATACAATTTTAAATTAAAGTACATGTTGCATATATTGACCCAAAAACGAACTCTATAGATTTTGTTTGTAATGGGTCCATGATTTCATCTAGTTGCTGACCAATGTCTTTCCGGCATTAGACTCTTACATTTATTATTCGCTTTTCACTACTGTTACATATAAAAAAAAATTCTACAGACACAAGTTATATAGATTACGATTATCGCACTTCAAGAAGGCCAGTCATAAACTGCCCCGATCTCCCAAATAAACTGCCTCAATCTCCCAAACAAACTGCCTAAATCTTCCAAATAATCTCTTCTTTCTAAAGATGTTAAGAATATACTAAAATTTAAGTTGACGAACATCTCAAATCGAATCTGGAAATATTTAAGATATTACGGTGTAGGGTAAAATGAGGTTCGAATGGGCAGACTACAAACTTTTTGCTTGGTTTGTATTTCTTTTGTTGATTGAAATACAAGTTACTGAGTATTTTAATTCCAAATAAAGCAAAAATTAAAATCACATTAAAAATCCATTTTTTAAAGGCATACACAAAAAAAAAGTGTTGTAAATACAATTAATTTTTTTGTTAATACAATTAAAAGTTTAATTAAAACTCAACCAACAAAAGAATTTATAAATACAATAACGACATTTGTAAGTTGATTGTCAACAGTCAAGTCAACAAAATTGTTTGCATATTAACAAAACAAATTGTTAAATTTAATGTTTCCAGGAGGTGGCGCTGCATGACCTTCCTAATGTTCCCAAGGTCTTCCTATGATATTATTATTTTTGCCTCTTTCCACTTAATTTTGTAAACTCGAAAATCATGATGAAATTTGTGTGTCTTACCGGGATTTGAACATGGGGTGCTTGGTTTTGTAGGCAAGAACTTTAACCACTACACTACGCCAGCACATGAAAACAATTTTTCCAAATTTCCAAAAACTAATTGTTTTAAATTTTGATATCTTTTGTTTCTTTTAATACCAACAAAATTTTTAATTTTATTAACAAAAAATTTGTTAAACCATAAATTTAAATGCAACAAAAAATTTTGTTAACTTCAATTTGTTGATATTTTTTTCTGTGTATAAAATCTTACCCCCATATTTATAAACAATTTTTAAGTTTATTGAAGCTTTATTGAACCAAATTTTCATACAAAATTTGTTCAATAAACCTTCAATAAGTTTAAATTTTTTTTTTTTATAAATATGGGGGTTAATGTTTAAATATGAAAACCATTTTTTAGAATTTTCTATTTGAAATAAAAATTATAGAAAATTTCTATAAATAATTTTTTTTGACAATTTGTTTTAAGAAAAAAAAAATATTTTTGATTTTCTAGAAAAATTTATTAAAAATTAACAAATAAAAAATTATTGTAAATATTTGAAAAAGTATTACAATAATTTTTTATAACAAAAAAAAATCTAAATGCTTTATAAAAAAGAACGATTTTGTTCAAATTGTGTTTGAAAACGAGATTAAAAAAAATTATTAAACAATAAATTTAAAAAAAAAATGTTTTTATCTGCAAAGAAAAGATTTAGAAAAAAATTTTTTTTTGAAGAAAGTTTCCAAAAACATTTCGTTAAAATAAAACTTTTTAAAAAATATTTTTTATACAAATATTTTACAGTAAATAAAATTTTTTTTGAAGACAATATTATTATTAATTATTAAAATATTTTTTTTTTTATAAAAAAAGAAGTTTATCAAAATATTTTTTTTATCTTGAAAATTGAAAAATTGTTTTTATATCAAGTTTATTTCTAAAATTTAAATTTTTTAAAAAGCTTAATTTTATATTTTATTGCTCTATTTTTGTTCCTAATTGTATTTGTAATATTATTAAAAATACATGCCTAGTTTATGTTTATTTTTCTTCTCTCCTATCTTCATTTTTTCTATTTTATTATAAATTGTTGTATACATTTAATTTAAATATTCATTAAAAATCATACAAACACCAACAGACATACACACAAGAAGGTATAAAGTTTTGCAAAACAAAAAAAAAACATTAAATTAAACGTAAAATTAAGCAAAAATAACAACAATTTTTTAATATAAAAATCCTTAAAAAAAAATATTGTTGTGATGATGAGAAAGGAGCGCACATTTACAGAGACAAACATATAGAACCTTAGTCTCGTTGCCAGTCATAGTCAATTACTGTTTCAGCCTATCCTGGCTTTCACATAACACTTTACACAGTGTGTCATCCTTCCATTTTTATATGTCGTTTTGTTCATTTGTCCACTCATTCATTCATTTATACCTTCATTGATGAAGCATAATCAACCATATTATGATTTTTCATTAAGCCTTTTTGTGGTTTTTACTTAAAACCAACGTGTAATGGTTTGTTCATGTCTCCATATCCCCTGCCGCTGTCTCTTAATTGTTCGTCATTGCTTTTATATTCATGTACTATATTTTTACCTCGATTTGTTGCAC
>NDXZ01113894.1:0-18956 GCA_003055125.1 Paykullia maculata | reverse complement strand
ACCCTTACCACACGTGTGTGTGTGAAGGGTATAAATATACATATGTGCCTATGCACTTTTGTGGGAACACCGAGCACATTATTAGAACTAAATAATTAGCTTTATGACTTAACCCCAAACAAACAAATTTTGTATAAAAATTGCATTTAATAAACCTTTAATAAACTTTAAAATTGTTTATGAATGTGGGGGTTAAACGTTAATTATCTAATGCTTAAACCCAAACAGCAGTTAAATCTGCAGATCTTACAAAACGTTGACTGGGATAATGTAACCAAATCGCTAGCAAAGAAAGAAAAAAGATTATAAACATTTTTGAACTTCCGTGTTGTTAAAATTAAATTTGCACACATCACACACACACACGCACATTCGGAGATGGAAACCAAAATAACAACAACAGTAACATGAAAGCATACACACAGGCATTTCGAATATTCCTATTTCAACAATTCCTTTTGCTAAAACGGCTGAAGTTTGTACGAGTGTGTGTGTGTACATGTGACTATGTACGAGTGTGTGTGCGGACAAAATCTCAAAAAGTACACAGAAATACATTTTTAGTAAATACCGGGGAGTATTACAATAAAACAAAAATATCATAAAAGTGAAAAAACAAAAGCAAAAAAGAAAACACAAGAGAAACACACTAAACATGCGGCGCACGCAAATAATCAATAATTTTCGTACAGACGATCAATGTTTTTGCATTGCACTGCACTCTACTTTCCATTAATATGATTTGTCACATATTTAAGAAAAATATTTGTAGTATGTATTTAGAAAAACATTAAATTTAATTAAGTTGTTCTTATTTGGCAAAAAAAATATTGTAGTTTTTGAACACTTCACAACACTGCAGTAAAAGGAGTTTATTTAATACCAGAGCTGCCATGCTCATAACTTTAGAAATTTTAAGGGCAAAAAATAAAATACTTTTAAAACAACTTTTAGTTAGTTAAATACATGTTAACAAAATGGCATTTTCATTGTAACGCCAAAACTTTTGTTCCTTTTATATATTTAACCGTGGTTTCCCCTATTTAATGTAAACACATTTTATCATATACATAGGTATTTTAATAACTTTAACTATTTAAGCCTCTCAACTTTGCGTAGTTCATAGTTCCATTTATTATACAAACAGTAAGACTGTTATTTAACTTAGAAATAACTATGGGCGTGGCACCTCACTTTTATATATTAGACTAAATTTTATTTATGCAAAACTTGTTTCTTTTAGACAATGTTATTTATTGACCAATAAAGAAGCTTCATTACTTTCTTGTACAACAATAACTAACCAAATTATTTTAATAATTAAAGAATTC
Source organism: Paykullia maculata (assembly GCA_003055125.1). Lineage (NCBI taxonomy): Eukaryota > Metazoa > Arthropoda > Insecta > Diptera > Rhinophoridae > Paykullia > Paykullia maculata. The sequence goes on along the minus strand of NDXZ01113894.1, from coordinate 17,625 downwards.
CTGTTGTAATAAAACTGTTATTTTTCTTTGGTTCTTAATTGGGAAACAAATATTTTTTGGTAGTTATATTATGATTTTAAATAATATTGTATGTTGAAAAATCTAGTAAAGATTAATTATGCTATAACTTTAAGAGACCCCATACATAATAATTGAAAATTCGCGTGGACATACTTCCAAATTGGACAATCCTAGTAATGATGTTGGTTGGACTATATGCGAACAATTTGGATTTTAAACATAGTATATTATAATATGCAGTTAATTCTTTGATATTTTCGATTATAAACAAAATTGTCACAGTTTATTAAACATTTTATGCTACTGGAAATAAAAAAAAACCCTCATTAAAAACTTGAATTTAAGTTCTTCTGCAAAAGCTACTCAAACCTCTTTTTTTAATTTCTATTTATAAAACTAATGAATAAAATATAGTCTTTAATTTAGATCCGACAGTCTTGCTTATTTTAACCAAAATAAAAGTTGGTCTAGCTTTAAAAAATATATATTATTTCAACTTTCTCCCCACTGTTTTTGAACTTTTTAAATCTTTAATTTTTTAGTTCATTGATTTGTCGTCTATTTTTTACAATTTAGACGATTTCAATGGCTGATTAGTCAATGTCGAGCATTCGACTTTTTTATGGATTCCATTTAAATTGATTAAAAGAACTCATTTATTGCTTGAGTCGACGTAAGCAGTTTTCCGTTGTTGACCGTTTTTAAAAATTTAAATAATTTTGGTATCATATTTTAGCGTATTTTTCAACCAAACTAGCAGATTTTAGCAAAAATTTGCTCTTACAAATCTTATTGTTATATATTTTACCAATTGATCATGGCCCACTTTTACACATATGTAGGTTCCTTTTTATCGTAAAAACATCATCTAGTCATAGGTATTTTTTTATTTGTAAAATTTTTTTATTTTACTGTCAACACATTTATTATTTCATATTTGCCGAGTTTCACTATTACTTTATCTGAATTAGATGATTTTATGCAAAATATATGTGGCAACTATGAGAACACCTTTGCTTACATAAATGTATTTTGTGTATTTGTTTGTATATTTTGTACTTGTACATACTCTCAATCTGTTAGTTTATTTCAAAAGCAAAAGAAAAAAAAAACATGCAGACTCTGCTTTTCTTATTTTGTTATTTTTGTACTCTTTTTTTCGGTATTTTCACATTGTACACTATTTACTTACCTTTTTTTAATTTTTCGTATATGTAATTATGTATGTTGTGTGCATGGAGCGGGTCCCAACTTGTAAAGAAGTTCAAGAGTATTAAGTAAATATGTATTGGGAAGATAGCAGGGTATATAGTAAAAGGAAATTTCGCTGTGTGCGTAAAACGTCTTATGCGTCCAGAAGTTGTAAAATAATATCAATCACATAAAAAAAACTCCAACTTTTCTTGGAAAACCTTTAACAGAAAATCTATTTTAAACTGCAAAATTTTCTTTTAATGGCTCGCTCTTGTTTGTATGTGTGTATTTTTTGCATACAATTTCACGTAAACTTTTTGCTTTTTAATTTTCTTTTAGCATAGTATTTTTAGCCACACTTTTTTTTTAAGTAACAACTACAATACACTTTTATTTGCACTTTTTTTTAATTTTGAATAGGTTTGTATGTATGTATGTACTTTTTTGAAAAAATTAAATTTATGTATATATCTTAATTCCTTGCACAACTTTATTTTTTCTTTACACTAAAGGAATTTTGTGTTTCTTAACATAAAATTTACTTGTTTTCTTAGTTTCCTTTTAACTTGCCTCGTATTAAAACAAAAAAATTAAAAATAAATTTATTCGTTACAAAACTACGCGTACCAGAGACTTAACGTAGTTGTTGGTTGGAGCACGCACAACTCGTAATTGAATGGACTGGCAATCAAGTTAGAAAGTAAATGCAGCCAACTAGTCAGTCAGCCAGATAGTACCAGACAGACAACTAAACACCACTTAGCAGAGCCGGAAAAGTACTTTTTTATTCTCTTTGATGTTGAAAATTATCGTATTATGTTCTCGGCGTATGTATTTCGTACAGACAATTTCTATTTAAGTGCAATTCAAAAGAAATTAATATAACACTTTTTTTACTGTATATGTGTTATTATAAAGGTATGTATGTTATCTACCTAGTTGATCACAAACTTTCCTATTAAACACAATATGCAAATCCATAAAAGTTTAAACTTTTTGTATATGGAATTTGACATATACCTTATGATTATGTTTTTACTAAAGCTTAGTTAAGTACATAAGGAGTAAAGAGTACTTGATGTGACAAAAAGTGTTAGGTTCCCATCCCTGCCATTAACACAATATTATACCACTACTAAAAAAAATTCAAAGGCAAAGAGATAATGAGAACACTTCCGCCCTCTCATTCTCTCTCTCATTATTTCGGTTTACATTGACAGCTGCTGTCATTCTTGCATTCTCTTTTGAACGACTTTCTTAAATTGCTATATGCTTATTTTAAAGCTGATAATCAAGCCAGTGCAGCATATTTCGCGGCGGCATTTTCAAATGGAAAAGTAGGCCGCCAAATGTTTTTTAACGTTTTTTATTTTCATATGACAACCAATACATACTTATGTACGAGGTATTTTAATTAATAAGTTACGAAATATTCTTATAACAAAAAATTTAATTTTTCCTTTACTTTCTTCTATATGAAAAGCAGTAATATGTAGGTTTTTCTTAAACTGTTAACTAAAGTATAAAAGGACGGACTAATTTTTCTTTCTCGAATTATGGTTAAATTTCGAAAGTTTTTTTCTAAACATGCAGTAGTGGAAGTGTTGGTCCATATTAGAAGCAAAAAGGGATAAACTAGTCTTAATATTATAATTAAACAGCATTTATGATGAATTGAACAAATATTTCTTAAACAAAAATCAAAAGAAAACAAGTTCTAAATAAAATAAAAACATTAAGATGATTTTAAAAGTTGTCTTTATATTCGAGCGGGTCCAGTAGTAGAACGACTATTATAATTTTCGATAAGCATTATTCGTAACAGTATAAAACTTTTTTGTTTTAAATTTATTTACAAACATACCTATATACATACATGTATATCAATATTTGTAAGTTCTAAAAGTTAAACTAAAATTTAGGTAGTGGGTTCTTGTTTTAAACAAGCTGTGTATCATATTCAGTAAACTGTATTAAAAACGATGACATGAAAATATAGAAATAATGTTTTTTCAAAGTCTTTCTTATTCGACCGGTATTTTAACATTTTGGTGAAACAATATTCACCTCGTTGTGTAACAACGCTACTTGGTGTCAAGTAGCAAAGTTACTGACAGAAGAGGCTTTATTGAACATACACCAAATAGTTGTCATATGAGCAGTAGTGCCAACTTAAGTTTTTCCTTTAAGAATTAACTTGATTTAAATAAAAACACTAAACAAACATCTTTTAGTTAATGAGCCTTTTTTAATTCTCTTGTAACTGTTTAATATTTTTTATTTTAATTTTGGATTTTGGTTATAGTTCTAGCTTCGATCATGCATAAGATTTTAAATTTAAACCAACTAAACGCCGACAAGTCTATTTTTGTAAATTTTAGTATCTAACGTTTTTCGTAGTTACCAATTTCAAACATTTTTTTTGTATGGCTTTTGTGCCAAATATTAATTTTTTTAAAAGATATTTCAATTAACTTTATGGTCTCTTAAGCGCATATGTTAATGTGTTATATATGACAAGAAAAACAATGTATATACCCTTTGGAAGTTTTTTTTTTAATTTTTTGTGAAGGGTATAAAGGTTAGGATGAACAATGTGTTAAGATAATAGAAACAATTTAAGAATATTATTTTATTTGTTTTTCTAATAATAAAACAGAAACATTAAATAAATTTTTACCTTATTTCGATAAATTTTACCTAATTTTATACGATTTCAAACCATTGTTTCACATGTTTAATGTATTTAGCTGAAATGTTTACGCTTTTTAATTCACCGTTGACATCACTTCATGTGGAGCGATTATGACAGCATAGAACTTTTAGCTATTTTTATTCATTTTTTTTAATTCTTAAATTATTAAAAATGTTTACAAGTATTTTACAAAGGTAATGAGAAACTGTAAAAAATGATTTCTAATAATACGTGTTTAATTCATGTTTTTCTCTCTTTTGCAGAACCTGTCAAACTCTTGGCTCCTGTGGCCAAATGATATTTGCCCGTGAAGCTCATGTCTTTAATAGAGCTGTGTTAAAATGTAAAGTTCGTTGCCATTTTCCGAAGCCTAGGGAGGTAAAGCGCATCAATGTGCACGGTTGGGATACTCGCATGTCCACATCAGGCGGTCGTCGTGTATTAATGAGACGTATTTTAAAAGGTCGTTATGATTTGTCACATTAAATAAATTTTTTAAGAATAAATATGATTGTTGTTGTTTTTTTTAAGTTTATGCATAGACATTTTATTTAACAATAGGTTAATATTTATTTTTTTAAAAAAAATAAACAACAAAAATATAAATACACAACTACAGAAATTTTGTTGTAAGGAACTTATGTTAACGATTTATGTTTGCCTGTTAGAAATTTACGTGGACGATGATAGATCTGTTTGATTGATTTCGAAGCATTTGCCGCTATCGTATTGTATACAAATGGAGCGATATTTTTGACTCTGGAACCTTGATTGGTATAAAGTGAAGTAGGTAAAGCCATTTCTCCTATGGCCAGACAGTTGACATCTTTCAGTTGCGCATATGGAATAGCGGGTATTAGATACAATTGTTGAACATGAAAATCTATGGCTCTAACAACACCTTAGGAGAAAAACAAAAAATAAACATTTTAATTAATATTAAAAAGTCCTATAAGGATTATTTTAATTAGTTTTTTTTGCTTGAAATAAAATTAAACAACAATTAAAACAAATTGTTAGATTTTTAAATGAAAAATAATCTTTTTTTCAACATAAAATTAGAATTAAAAAAAATATATAATTTTTGTTTTATTCATTTTTATTGTATTTAAATAAAGGAAATAATTACCTATTCCTAAGCATTTTAAAGGTTTATGATCTTCCTCATAATGACATAAATAGACTACGCTTGCTTCTATGGATTTGGCGAGATCTTCCGGAGAGGCCACTGGAGTATTATCGAGAAGATTGATAATTTTCAATTCATTCAAAGAAGCACTTAAAATAAATAATAAAAAAGTACAAAAGTTTTATAAAATGAAGTTTTGCGTAAAGAAAGTTATTCAAAAAACAAAACATAAACGCCCTAAAGATAGAAAATGTTATTAAATAATTGAATTACCTTAAAGGCTTAACATCCGTTAGCCATTCAGCGTGACCTTGCAGAGTTTCACTTAATCGCGTCAGCAGCATGGCAAAACGTAAATCCTTGGCACTCATTTCCCATTCTTGTTGATAACGTGATCCCTGCTGTACAGCCGATTGCCAAATGTGTAAACGATATTCTAGTTTTTCGCAGTAGTTTTCCTCATCACTCTTATCCTGCGCAGAAAAAATAATGCGTGGCACACTGCTCAACACATGAGGATACAGAATGCTATCGAAGTTATTAATTTCCTTATTACTTTGAAGTTGTATGACATCAGTTAAGGGCAGTTCTTGGGCTATAATGGAAATCAGTTCCAGGCCAAAACCCTTATTATAACCCATGGTGTTAATAAGCCAAGGCAGATTTTGGTATTCTTCCTGGGCTTTACAGTGGCCAATTAAATTACGCACAGCGTTAATATATTTATGGGCACATAAAGCAATATTGGTGTGACCTATGACATAGGAGATTTCTGGCTGCAGATTAAGCATAAAACCAGGACCCAACAAGGGCTGTTTAACTATTGTACAGGAAACCGTTTGTGGCACAAATACTTCCGGTTGTCCTATGTCCAAATCGATTAGCAGTATTGGCTGAGGCATATGGCGATTAATAAAATACCTCAATAGAGTAGATTTCCCTACACTCTTGCCACCTGCCAACATTAGCCGAGATTTGGTCGTCAAACTAAATTGCTGCCAATGTTGGGGCAAACGCAAACATTTTTGTTCTTGAGTCGAAGTGTTGATCATACAACGTAGCAAATATTCCGCGTTATAAAGAGGACGATCAACATTGATATTGTTAATGTTGGGAAATACATTTTCGTTCATGAATTTCTTAAACTGTAACACGACTTTTTTGCGTGACTCATTACGTTTAAGTAAAACTACTGCATCCGTTTCGGAATTATATAAATCGACAATTGTTTTTAAATCGGGCAAAGCAAAATGTTTTTCATAGGATTTTAATAACTGTGTCAATTGCTGCTGAGTAACTTCATCTTTAACACTAGAAGGTGTAATTTTTATTACACTACAGCCTCGAGGAGAAAATAGTTGAACTTCCGTATTTAGTTTAAGCGCATGACCATAAATTTCCAAAGATCCGGCCAATAAAGTTAAACGTACAGTACCGTAAATGTAAAATGGGTCTTTAAGAAGGACCGCCACCAAATTGGAGTCCAAAGCATTAAAGAATTTCGTATTATAATTATGCAGACTCTGCCCTGTGGCTTTTGCCGCTTTGGTCGAATGTATTTGTTTATCTCCTTCCTGCTGCTGTAATTGGACATCGTTTGCCTTTAGAATTTCTAACTCAGTAGAATTTACATCTACAGACGTTTGTTGTATTCCATCACTTTCATTTTTCTTTGCTAATTGTGTTTTTGATTTCCCGACGATTCCCCTAGCCAAATCATCGTTTATTTGAAAAATATTTTTATCTATAACAGTAGTACTTAAAATAGTGCTTTTGGTTTTAAGATCAACTTTCTCAAATAGTTTTACAGAAGGTATCTGTTTGATATCATCATTTAAATTTCCATCGGAGTGTTCAATTTGAGCATTACTTTGACTTATGCATCTATAGTTTGTAGCATCAATAACGACTGCATGGTGTTTTCTGTTCTCCATATCTTCGTCTATACTATAGCTGCTGTCAGTATCCTCTTGACCTCTGTTCAAATATTTTTCATTGATATCTTCCGATAGTAAAGAATCGGCCTCATCGGAATTTACTTCCATATATTCACTACCCAGACTTACAGCATCCATTTCATCATAGTTTTCATATTCATCCATTGATTCGTTTTCATTGTCTTTCATTTCTGCCTCTTCTATAATTTCATCTTCATTTTGATCATTTGGATTATAAAGCTGAAAACCATCTTCATCGACTATGGGCACCAATGTGGGACAATGTTCAGTATCGTCTAAAGGTTTAGTTGTTGTTGTTGCAGTTGAGTTCGTTTTATGGATTTTTATTGGGTTAAAAGTTGTCTCTTCATATTTTATTTTTAACAATTCCTCTCTTTCATAAGGTTTAGGCTGGTTTATTACTTTAACATATTCCTGATTTTCTATTTCAATAATTTGAGCCCCTTCATTTTCACTGTCAAAAGCAACGTTATCTTCTGCTTTTAAATCGCATTTTATAGCAGTACCTAAAATGAATTAAAATCCATACATTAATATGTAAAGAAAAAACTTTGTAGCCCGTTTAAAGAACGCGAACACATACATATTTAAGTATGTATGTACATATGTAGTTCACACGACGTAGTATAGTCATACTCAGTTGAGCTTTTTAAGTTTAATGCGGTAAAAATTGTTGCTAGCAAGCAAACTGAGAATAACTTAGTTTTAATTACATTTTTAAACATAAAAATTTTTAAAATCTTATTTTTTTCGGAAAAAAATCGATTATTAAATTTATATTAATACAGTACAATTTTTTTAACTTACCACTATGTATAATCAAGTCTTCTGGCACATGTTCCGGTAACTTGTATTCACCGTCACTACCATCATCATCATCACTGAGATTGTACGACATACTTTCATATTCACAACTTGAAGAATATTCATCCTCACTATAATCGTAACTATCTTCGTCTGTCTCATAATTATCTTCATCAAAATCAGAATAATTTTCTTCTTCTTCCGAATTGTCGTCGAACTCATAATCGCTATCGGAATGTTCCTCTTCGCTAGCAGAGGATTCATAAGACTCATAGTGATATCGCTCGGTTTCGCTTTGACTATTGAATTTTTGCATCATATTATAAGAATTTTCATCACTGATATTGTTTTCCTGCTGCATCCAATATTTGTGTTCCATAGCATCTTCCTCACACTCTGAAGCAAAGTCTCCACCCCCCACAAAGCCTGTCATGTTGTTTACATTAAATTCATCTTCTGAGTGGGAGGATGAGGAGACAAAGGAATTAGTCTTTTTAATTTTTTCTTGTTTCTTTTGAGAATTTTTAGACTTTTCATTCTTCTTATTAAATTTTCCTATTAATTTCGGTTTTTTGTTTGATACTGAAATTCCATTACTTAATTTTTCTTCGGTGGCTGCACGTTTTTTGGTTTTCATTTTTTGGCTTACTTTTATTTTATTTTGCTTTTCAGTTTTAACAGTATTTTTTGATGCTGCTGCGGATTTGCCAGAATTAAATAGATTTTCATGTTGCTGTTTTCTAGCATTGCTATTAAGAGATTTTTGCTTATTAGTTAATTTAGTTTCAACTGAAGGATTAACACATTTGTTTTCTGTGTTTTTTTGTTGTGAATATTCATTACTTTTTATTTTATCTTTAGGTTGATTATGTTGACTAACACGTATTCTATTTTTACGCTTTGTGTTTTGCGTTGAGAAGGAATCTTTAGGATAAGCATTCGCATTAGATTTTTTTGTAGGGGCATTTGGTTTTTGCTGGAATTTGTCTTTAGGCTTCAATACATTTTTCTTTTCGTTGTGTTCCTGCTTTGTTGTATTTTTTCTTGCTAGCTGCTTTGGTTGCCTATTCACCAACTCATTTTTATTTGGAAGCTCAATCGAATTTGTTGGATTCATCTTGTGAGATTTTGGCAAAATTTTTATGTTAGTTGATTTTTTATTTTGTTTTAAGATCTTGTGTTGCTCCTTGTTTTCTTTACTTTGCTGGTTATTGATATGTTCATCTTTGCTCTGTTGATTCATTTTGCTTGACTTACCGGCTGTGGACTTTTCCGATTTATCTATATCTTTAAAGAGTTTTTGCAATTTTCTTCTTAATTTTTCTTTTTCTTGAGGTGAAGTATTTTCTATCATTTTACTCATTGTTAAAAACTTTTTAAGTTTAAGTTTCTTAAAATTTAATTAATTACCTTCAAAGAATAACGTGCACGAATCGAATTTATAAACAAAAAATAGCACATGTTACAAGAGTTGCCGGGTTTTTAAAAATTAAATAATGCCTTTATTTACAACCCTGTTTTAATACATAGAAATTAGTTTAAGCTTGTGTCACACTTTCAAACGACTTATCAAAAATCTTAGATTACAAAAATATTGAAATTAAAAAACAGAAAGTATATATATTCGTATATATTGTCAGCCTGTTGAAACCAACTTTTCTAAGCCCCCCGATGTAACACGGAACCGCTGCTGGTATCAAAAAATCAGAAATTATTGCATTTGCAAATCACCAAAATCCAACAATTAACGAGATATAAGCATATAACACAATAATCACTATATTTGTGTGTAAAACATCAGAATCAGTAAAAATGTGGGCAAAAAATCTATATTAACTAAAATTAATATCAGAAAAATATCATGTCTTTTAAGACTTTAAATACCTCACAGACATGTAAATAAATTCGTAGATACATAGATAAATACACGTAGTGACATTTATATAATATTTGGCACAACTGAAGTTAAGCTATGTAAGTGGAAAACATGTTAAAAAAACAATATAATATCCTTGAAAATTATATTATCTTAGGTCATAAACAGCTTTGGAACATACATTCTTTGTAGCATTATATTGTAAATTTTAGATTAACAAAATTTTATATTAAAAATCAAACAGCAGAAAATACGACTGACTATCTTTGGGTTTAATTCAAAAATAATTTTTTAATCAAAAAAAAGTTTAAACCATTAGGTATTTAAACAAATTTTCAAATAAATTTTATAAATATGTTATAAATAATCATGTATTATTGGCTGTAGTTAACTTTATAGGAATATAGATTTTATCATATTGCTTTATATTAATATTTTCTTAATAAAAACAAGTTAAATGAAATTTGTAAACAGTCATGTCTAAATAAACGATTGTGAATTAAAACTGTTTATTTGTTTAGTCTTTTTTTCTGGCAGCACCTTTTTTTATTAAGCGCCATTTTCTTTTTTTATTCGTGTAACATCGGACGTCAAGGCGTTGTCATCATAATTTTTCAGTGAACTTTTGCATGAGAAGAAAATCTAAAAGTTATTGTTTTATTTATTTAAGAAGAAAGTGTTTGAAATAATTATAAATTGCAAAAATAGTTAAATTAAAAACTTCAAAAAAAGAAACGAATTTGTCGAAAAAATTTAGTTAGACAAACTAACAGATTTCTTTTTCTTCGTTTTACGAAAGGAAACTAAACAAATATAAATAATGTAGGTATCAAGATAATTAAAAATTAAATTAATAAAAGCGGATTATTTAAAAATAAGGGTAATCTTTAATGCAGTAAAAAAAAGACAATTTGTGCGGCATGGAAAAAAGAATATTTGTTTAAAATATTTGGAAGTAATAAAAAAAGTTAAAATCTGATGGTGTTGATCGTGTACGTGTGTGTGCATTGGGGCATATTTGTGTGTGTGTTTAATAAGAAATAAAACAACAATAAAAGAATGATTAAGGTGGAATGTATACATACGGTTTTTTGTATTTTCTTGTTTTTTACATTCATATGATATATGGGGAGTGCAAAAGGAAGACAAACTCAAGCACAGGGTGTTGTCTGCTTCTTTGTAGGCTTCATATTTATCTTTTCATTGCGTTTGGAGTAGACATGTTTTTTTGGTTAAATTAAAAACTAACTTCTTTTTATTTAACCTTTATACGATTACCTAAAAAAATAAAGTTTTTATTTTATTTTATTTATTTATGTATATTGGGATGGATGGTTCGTTTGTTTTAGTTAATGGACAACTACATATGTACATATGTATATTGACGGTCGAATATTATTTGCTAAGAATTACATACAATTAGAAAATAAAAATAAAACAAAGAACATAAAATAAAAATATAAAAAAACCACACATTTTTTTCCCATTAGCTAGCAAATGACCAGTGTATAGAAGAGTCGCGATGATGATGACAGAAGAGCATTATTTTAAAAATAAATTGTAAACGAAAAGTTTTGCTGGATCAAAAGTACCTAAAAGTGAATTTAAGAGAATTTTTTTTAAGGAGCACCATTATAGTTTTTTTTGGGCTGCATATATATTGTCGTCATCTCGAAATGTTGTCCTAGCAGAGTTACCAACTCAAATTAAATGCATAAATTAGAATTACGCTGTTGTGTAAAATTGTTGAAAAATTAATAATACATACATATGTATGTACATATTACTCAACAAAAACAATATTGCTTGCAAATATACTTACCTATAAGATAAAAATTAAAATGTCGTTATTTTTATCATGTTTTCCTAAGAGTGGGTGATATTTTTATTAGTTAAATGAATTGAAAATTTTACTAAAATTTGTATTTGTTTTTTACTCCTTTTTTTTAGAACCAATGACGACGATTCGCAAAAAGTTGGTTATTGTTGGCGATGGTGCCTGTGGTAAAACCTGCTTATTGATCGTATTTAGCAAAGACCAATTTCCCGAAGTTTATGTACCCACTGTTTTTGAAAATTATGTCGCCGACATTGAAGTAGATGGCAAACAGGTAAGTTTTTAACTTTGTTTGGTGTAAACATGTTGCAAGATCATTGTTCTAAAACACTAGATACTAGAACTAAATAACTACTAGATGGATTTTAAAAAAAATTGGTTTGGAGGCACTTTTATACCTCTTTTAACATACATAAATGAGAATCGAAAGAAAAATAGAGATATAGCTCCTAGGCTTTGAAAGTACCCTTTTTTAGTGATTTAAATAGTACTGTATGATTAGTAAAAAAAACAATAAAGTAGGTACATATAGATACATACATACATATGTAGGTACGGACATGACAAACAGGTAAATAATAAAAAAAATTGCACAAACAGCAATACATAATATTAATAGTAGGCACGTAGTAGGTACCTATTAATAACAACATTAAGGTTTAATAACTAGTGAAGAAACAAAGAGATTATTAAACATCAACATTTGTTTAATAATATCTTTGCTTCTTCACTAGTCCTATATGACGATAGCTCGATATAATTTCCAATAAAAAATACTCAGAAATTTGGATAACAAGTTGACCTATGTGTGTTAAAGCAATAGTGTAGGTCAAATTTAATATATAATTTGATTTTTTCTTTTATTTCTTGTTACAGTAAATTAACTCTACATTAATAATTCAATTTTAAAATAAAATGTGCACACGGCTTAGTTAGTCATAATTTAAATTGTATAAAAATTTATGATGTACATATGTATAAACTTACAAAGTAAATAAAAAAATCCACAACTAACAAGAACTGACAACAGGAAATTCGCAGACACTTTTATTTAAATAAGGTTGTCAACTAGACACCGAATAAAATTTTGAATGTATGATCACCTTCTGACTCGTTTACTACTCGCAAGAATAAACAAAAAATATCGCAAATTAAAAAAGATTACTAGTAAAGGCGCTGACTGACTATCAGATTAAGTCGTTCGATATGTCAAAAATCGTATGTGTGTTCAGTAAGTGTGGTAGTGTGGACAAAAAGTGCGTATGTGTGACAGATTTTTTGACAAGTGTGTCCGATTTGATAATTTTTTTTTGGAAATTTTCATAAAATAGTAGTTGCTGTGCGATCAGAGTTGCTTTTTGTAAGGCAGCTGTACAAAAAAATTACAAGTCATTTATTTATATTGTAGAAAAACGTAAAAATAAATTTGGGACCGAGAATATTTGTAAAGAGTTTTTTGTATGACAATGTGGCACAACTTTGTAAGATAGTCAGGCAGGGCCTTAAGTGGTGAGAAATCAAGGCGGTGAAAATGGGAAGGAAAACATTTTCGCGAGTTGTTTTTTATAAAAGTTATAGCCACAACTGTCAGATGTAGGAGTTTTTGTTCAAAAATTATTTAATGTAATGATTTATGACTATGACTATGACGTCTTTTATTTGAAAAAAGTAGCAATCATTTTTATACCCTTCACACACACACATGTGTTAAGGGTATATATAGGTTTGTCATTCCGTTTGTAATTTCTTCAATATTCATTTGCGACACTATAAAGTATATATATTTGGGATCCTTATAGATAGGGAAGTCGATTTAGCCATGTCCGTCTGTCCGTGTGTATGTTGAAATCAAGTTTACGTAGCTCCCATAGGTTACCCAGGGTTGTATGTGGTATCAAACTTTTGGAAATGCTTTCGAGAAAATCGGACGTCTATGACTATGACGTCTTTTATTTGAAAAAAGTAGCAATCATTTTTAAATACCTATTTATGTACATATGTATGTATCTTATTTGTGCTTCATGTTTATTAAAGCTTAATGTGTTGACATTTTCCTCTTTTTAAAAATTATCTGGCATCCTGCTATTCAATATACATACATACATACATAAGTATGTATGTATGTACATATAAAAGGAAACTAAAAATTAAAAATGAATACATATTTACATACATCTATCCCCAGTTTTAGTAACGGAATGTACTTTTTAACTTCTTTCAAAAAAATTTCAAAAATCTTGCAGCTTTTTTAACTTAAATAAAATAATTTATGTACCTACTTCGATTTTGAAGCAAAAATGTCTCATTTCAATGCTATTGAGTCATCTTAAATTTCTATTAACTTTATCAAAAATTAAATTAAACGCATATATTTTCCCCTTTTAACAACAACAACCAACAAAAAATTAACTACAGCTGTCTAGTTAAATGTTTTTTTGCTTAAACTAGGTAGCTCAGGGAACGAAAGTAATAAAGGAAACTAAAAATAAAACGCTAAAGATAATGTGTGACATACATTTATGTAGACATTTGTACTTTCAACTACTTAAAGCCATATTTATTGATTAATTTCTAGATAGGTTTTAGGTAAATTATTTATTTTTAACAAAATTGAGTTGTAGAAAGGCTTAGTACAAACAAAAATAGCAATTTGTAATAGGTATATACTATTGCTAATTATTTGCGTGTAACAGGGATGTTAAAGTTGTTTTTTTTTTGTGCAATTAAAATCTAAAAAATTCAAAAGTACAACAGTGACTCATTTGTAACAATTTTAAAAATTTCCTTTTACATATGCAATAGTAGAATTCAAAGAGCCATCTCTGGTTCTTAGATATAATACCGGGTATTTTGTTTTAGGTTTGTTGACTTAAATATGTACAAACAAAATTAGTATGTATGTATGTATGTATGTATGTACCAACTTATTTATACACTCACACCTTTGCAAACGCAAATCATGACTTCATTATTTTAATCTTTTTATACCCTTCACCACTAAAACACATAATAATATCCATAGAAGGGTATATGTGTTTGTACGGAAGTTGTAACGGTGTTTTACCGTTGTAGTGTAACAGACCTAAATTTTTGGCTGGAATAGAATCCCCGGACTAACAGACTGTCATACTACAAAAATAGTAAAATTAAGACCTGTTGTTGACACGTAACAAAATATGTATTGATAATGAGATGTATGTACATATATATTTTAACGTACTTATGCACAATAAAAGCGATCATATTTCATAATTAACTCCAACCACCTCACTGTCTTTATTAGCTTCACTCATCCCCTTGTGTTGTGTTTTCATATTTTTTAATCATTATTGCTACGAATGATGATTAATAATTGCGGTATTTCCTTTTTTTTTTATTTGCAAATATGCTTATGTTTGTGTTTCAGACTATAAAATATTGTATTGTTTTGTATAGAAATATTTAATACCTGCATTAATATGTCAATACAAATGTATATAAAATAAATCGCCAGCTAAAAAGCAAACCACCCTATCTAAGACTTTAAAATTGGTTCAGTAGATAGTGCAGTTAAAGCTAATAGATTTTGTTACCAAAATCGCAATTTTTACTGCAAAAGAGTCCGATTTCTAAGGTAGATGTGTATTTTTATAAATTTTTTTTATTAGCAAATTTCTTGACTATAAATGGTATATTTGCACTCATGAAATATTGTTTTATTATTTATTTGCCATCATCGTAATCTGATTATTAATTACAAATGTATATTTTTCTTTTTATCTTTTGTTTAAGCCATAATAACAACAATCATAAAAACTCAATGTGTATTAATTAACATGTTTTATCATAATATTTATACATGTTAACATAAATCTATTGCAATTTAGCGTAATTCTATTTTACTATATGAAATTGTTTTTCTTTTTTTAGGTTGAGTTGGCCTTGTGGGATACAGCTGGTCAGGAGGATTATGACAGACTTCGACCACTTAGTTATCCAGATACAGACGTTATTTTAATGTGTTTCTCAGTTGATTCACCAGATTCATTAGAAAATATTCCTGAAAAATGGACACCAGAAGTAAATTCTATTTTTTTAAATATAAAATGATATTTTAAAAAGTTTTAAAACTAAAAATATATTTTATTTCTTTTTCTAATTTAAAGGTCAAGCACTTTTGTCCAAATGTTCCCATTATTTTGGTGGGCAACAAAAAGGATTTGAGAAATGATCCCAATACTTTACGGGTAAGTTAATATGTACATATGTATATATTTGTTTTGATAATGTTCATTTTTGAATGCTGATATTTATTTCATATATTTCGTATGTTTGTTAAAATGCGTTTTCTATGAAAAAAAAAACAAACATCACCTGTCTTATTAAGTAAAAAATATCATAACGGTTAAAAATAACTCAGACTCAGACTTTACAAAAATTTTACTTTCCTGTTTCCACATTAAATCTTAATAAAGAAAATTCTAATTAAGTAAAATCAACCAAACAAGATAATTTTACATTTGTACACAAGTATGTACAAAAATCAGCAGGCGTATGTGAGGCTACCTGAATAATTGTATCATGCAGTAGTGTCAAATCTTACTAGATATACAAACATACATACATACATGCAAATGCATATGTATGTTTTGATTGTTTGATTTTTGAAAAAAAAACGACATCAGTTAAGCCTATAGTACACGAAATGTAAAAAGCAACATGCGCCTGTCACTCTGACGTCACAAAAATGTTCATCATATCGGTAACATTTTTAAAATGAGCTGTAGGGGCAACATGCGGTAAAATTTTGATAGTACATGAAATGTAACTGTGTGTTTTTAAAGCTACATACGGTACACATGTACCGTACACTGTGTACTGCATGTGAGTGTATCAAAAAGTGAAAGTACACGACATGTAGAGCAAATGTCGCTTCATGATGACGACAAAATTACGTCATAGTCACATGTGCATGTTGCTTTTTACATTGTACTATAGGCTTTACCCTAGCAGTAAGAATTATAAAGTATAATTTTAATTAAAACTCGTTTTTTTTACAAAAAAAAAAAAATACCGAACCCAGATTATAAATAAAATCTTTCAATTTTTATAAGCAAGTTAAGAACTTTTTGTTTTTTAATGTCTAAATTATTATGTGTATGTAATTTATTGTTTTTATTATTTTCTAGGATCTCTCCAAAATGAAACAGGAACCAGTCAAGCCGCAAGAGGGTCGTGCTATGGCTGAAAAAATTAATGCCTTTGCTTATTTGGAATGCTCGGCCAAGTCCAAGGAGGGTGTTCGGGAAGTCTTCGAAACCGCTACTAGAGCTGCATTGCAAGTTAAAAAGAGGAAGAGGACCAAATGCCATTTGCTCTAAAAGAGTTAATTTACCAACAAAAACATCAACAGCAACTATACAAACAAAAACAACAACTATCAACAACAACAAGAAAAATTTACTTCTATTAGAACAACAAAATTCAACACACAACAAAATAATTAAACAGCACACGAAAATTTATTAAAAAAAAAAACAACAAAACAAACAAAAAATAATATTTAAAATATAAATCATTATTAAGGGAGAAATAGATTATTTTACTAATTTAATTTAAATGAAGAAAGAAACGTGTTACATTTATTTTTAACCAAATCGCTCCTTTTTACATTTATGTTCTCATATAATTATTTTATGATTTCAATATTAAATTTTATTCTTTTGCCTTTATTTTAACAAACATTTAATTTTTATAAAAGCTTAAGTAAAAAGGGAGTTACAAAAAAACTGAACATTTTTTATTTATTACATAAAAAAAGGTAAAAAAAACACTCACAAAACAGAAAACAACACAATTGATTATACATTTGATAAAATAAAAAAAAATATATTGGGAAAAACTCTAAATAGCATGAAAATAATTAAGAAATATACATACAAACATACATACATACAACATTTATATAAAATGATACAAAAACAACACAAACAAGAACTGCTTCTCTACCGTTTTTTATTTATTACAACAAGTAGATTTTGTAAATTTTTATAATAATACATAATAATAATAAAAAAATGTGTTTATTTTTATTAGCCATCTATTATTATACGAAAAAAAAAAAAAAAAAAA